>CAUYRT010100637.1:0-18441 GCA_963574885.1 Lepilemur ruficaudatus | reverse complement strand
ACTTGGAAAAAAGGTTCTTTGGTCAAATAAGTTATTGGAAATTTTCCAAACTTACTTGACCAAAGAAACCTTTCCCCAAGTAATATTTACTAATATTATATAGAATTAATATACACAAAACATTATTTCAGAAACCCTACTTTAAAAAATTCCAGGAGAAAAAAAAATATTACACATAGTGAAGAAACTGATTTCTAATATCTAAATCCTCGTTACAGAAGGGCTCATATGCAAAAGGCTTCAATTTGTCCCTAAATATTTGGAGAGTTCAGTTTTATAATATACAAATACTTTGATTCACAATGTGTTTAAAGCTTTCTCAGTGCCTTAGTCATTATTACTAAAACAAATTAGTATCATAAGATTATGAACAGATATTCAAGCATAGTGGTTTAAACAGTAGCTTAGATTTGAATAGATCTGATTTTCATTTATAGTCATGTTTAAGACCTCGAACAAATAATCTATATTTTTAGAGCTTCAATTTTCTCATTTATAAAATAGAGATTATAGTAATAGTACTTACTTCATAGGGTTTTTATGAAGTTTACCAGCAATACATATATATGGTATGCTGAATATAACACTAAATGTACGTTAGAACCTATTATTAAAATGTCTTATTTTGATCAGGTAAGCACATTAGAACATAAATATTCAAGTGAGTTTTGTCTGTAAAGCATTCACCATGGCAAGCTCTCCAGTTAAGCCAGTGATGCTAATATTTTCCAAATATCCTTTTTGCAAGGTGAGTGAAGGAAGAGAAAGCTTTCTGACTAAATACGAATGAAGTTGAAGTTTGGTGTGATATGGGAGAATCATTTTCCTAAAGAAATTTAAATGAATTCAATAAAAACATTGTATATAGCTCATGTACACATAAAGCCATGAATTAATGTACTACATGCTATATGATGGTTAATTTTCAAAAACTGTGGTTTCCTGGAAAGGAAGAAATTCTAGCTTAAGACACCAACAGTCTAAAAATCCTGACTGAGTTTCCAGCCAGCAGCCTGTTCTACAAATTTCAGACTTTCCAGTGTCCACAATCACATAAACCAATTCTTTAAAATTTCTCTCTCTCTCTCTGTCTCTCTCTCTCTGTCTCTCTCTCTCTGTCTCTCTCTCTGTCTCTCTCTCTCGCTCTCGCTCTCTCTCTCGCTCTCCCCCTGGCTCTCCCCCCTCCACACACACACATATATACACACGTAGACACACCACACTAGTGGTTCTGTTTCTCTGAAGAATCCTGACAGATATGTGCTATGAGGGATACAAAGATGAACTAAGACTTCATTTGATTAGTAGGTATGCTCTTTGCAAATAAAAGAATTTCCCATTTTTTCTTTTCTTGAGCATCCATTATGAACCAGATACCTCATGAAGAACTAGGACATACATTATCTAACTTCCTTCATACTGATCCAACAAAAGTAAGAAGGAGTAGATCTTAAATTTATTAATTGCTTTACAGAACATAAATCCCTGAAAGAAGCGGTGGAAATGGAGAAAAAATAAAGCAGGAAATAAGGAAATACAGAAATGAACAAAACAAATAGGAAAAAAGAAATTACCTTGAAAATCCATTGTCATTTACTCAGGAAACATTTTGAGTTATCTTAGGCTGAGCCTAACTAGCTTTGTCCAACAAAAAGTTTAATTTTTACTGTATATAATGGATTAAAGCACACCTTTCCCTAATTACTTGACCCTCTGCTGCTGCATGGCATGTTCATGAAAATTATTTAAGGATACATACTAGAAAAAGTATAACGAAAGTAACACAACACGGGCTTAATTTCAGCTCTGCTTATTACTAACTTGGAAGCCTTGGGTAGACCTCTTAGCCTCAGTTTTGTTACCCATAAAATAGAAATAAGAGTAAACGCCTCACAAGAGTACTATGAAGATCAAATTAAATACTGCTATTTTAAAGAATTCCAAGGGAGACCACAACACTGTGCTCTCAATAAAAGCCTTAAATAGCATAGATATTTTAGTTTTCCCAATCTTGTTAAAGAACTACAATGTGTGTGGTGGTAGCAACTGACATACCCAGAAGGATTTAGTATTATGAGGGGTCATCACAATAGAATAAAAAAAAATTATAAATGCTAGATAAAGAGGATCTGTATTACACAAACCATGGTATATTTAAACAATACTAAATAGACTTATCAACTATCAGTCCCTTACATCCATTAAATCACTATGTCCAGAGATGGCTAGGTGTCAATCTTTCTAAATTCTTTAAACCTATGTGTGTAGTCTATAATAGAAATTTCATTTATGGTAATCTTGTATGCATACTCCTCACAATAAACAAGCATCTTAAGCAAAAGATTAAATATTAAAAAAGTAACTCTGTAAAGTATACAAGGATATGCAAGTACTTGTTGGTTTTGTTCATGTGAACTTCTTGGTTTTTTATTTTATTTTTTGCTACATTTTGCATGTACTAGCAGAGATTTAAAAAGAAGCTAAATTCTGATTTTAGCGGTTTTACAAACTACAAATTCTGTAAGTTCCTCCCAACATAAAACTAATGACTTTTAAAAACTAAAACTCTGCTTTTTTAAAAATGCAATCATTGAAAATTACAATTGAAAATTACAATCAATCATTGAACTTAAAATCTTAGTGAATGGATTAAATGATACATTTGAAACAGCTCTGTAACTGGAAGATAGATGTAATGAAATTACCCAGAATGTAACACAAATTTTATTATATATATATGTTTTAAAAATGAAAGCAGAATTAAGAAACATGGAGAATACAGTGAGAAGTTATGACATATAACTAGAACTGGAGAAAGGAAAGAGGGACAGAATGTGGAAGAGGCAATAAGGTAAAGCCTGAGGATTTTCTGAAACTAATGAAAGGAATTAAAATGCAGATAAAGGAAATACAATATAATAAACAACAATAGAAAGTGACCCCTAGATTCATTGTTGTAATGCTCCATAGCCTACCAAAAACTGGAAAAAAAATTGTTATGTATATGCTGATCACAGACTCAAATTAATAAATTTTTCTGTAACCAGGAAAATGTAAAATATTATAATGTATCATAATGATGCATTCAAGTGCTATTTTTAAAGCATTTGGTGTTTTTCTTGTGTTTTTTTAATTTTTTCTCTCTCTCTGTATCAGGCCAATTCATTACGTGCTAGAAGTCACAGCACAAAGCATTTTTGCCAACTATTTATGTTCTTTCCTTACTTAGGTAAAGTAAATCCCATACTTTCTCAGTGGGGTTAAGGTCAGGACTCTGAGGGGAGCCACTCCTTCCTAATTAGTTCCCCAGACTCCTCTTTTTTCCCCCCTTTAAATGGCCACAACAGTCTAGAAAAATGTTTGGAGTCATAATCCCCCTGATAAATGAATCCCTGATCAAGCAGCTGGTTTCCAGAAGGGATTCCTTGCTGTGCTGCAATTATGTTGAAGCTGAACTCTAGTAGTTAGGTCACAGCTGAAGGACTGGAGGGAAAAATACCTGTCTCTGAGTGACACACTAAGCTAAGAGACTCCTGCTTCTCCCCTCTGAAGTCCTCACCCAAAAGACCAATATTCTTGTTAGTTACTCAGAAAAATATTTAATGATGTAAAAGCATGTGCAGGTCCCCTACTGGTGACCCATGGCAGGGGAAGATCCATTCTTTCAGTGAGTACGGGCAATTTAAAACTCATCCTAGAAACCTTGAAAATGATTTTCTATGTATTAGATACTTAATTTCTGAGCTACTAAACAGTCATCTATTAACAGTTAGTAGAGACATATTATTTGAGATTTTGCAGTTAAGATCATTCCAGAGGAAAACATAAACTTATATGTCATACTAAGAAACATAAATACAGGGAATTAGAAAATGCTACATTTTAAATACTAGAAACAATGACACTTTAAAACACACACACACACACACACACACAGGAAAACACACAGGATTTTTCACCTGGGCACTAGCTGAATGTATAGATTTCAGAACCTTTCCATAACTCTTATAAATTTATCTTCCCTCCCTGATTCTTCTTGGATAAGAAAAATGCTGTATTCATGTTCCATGTGAAAGTTCAGTCCTTCCTCATTTGATACTGTCAATAATGTTATATCAAATATGAAGTTGATTTGTATTTATACCAGGAGACAATGTTAACTTCTCTATTTTAAGTGTGTCTAACTAAAGGTAACTTTCATGAGACCATTATGACTCTACTTTTATCTTAATTTCAAAAAAAATCAAATCTTTCTGAGGAAAAAAAGACATTTTAAAAGACAATGAGATCCTTATTGTGTGAAAAAAGATGACAATCCTCCCTATTCCGCATTAAAAGATAAGAGACGAGAGTTGAGTGGGGGGTCTGGGCAAGATGGCTGATCAGAGACACCAGCTGCTAGAGCATCTCAGTAAGAAGGAGAAGTTTTAAATGAAAGAGAAAAAATGAACAGACAGAAAAATATAGGTCAGATGTAGGTCTGAAGGAAGGGTACCAGAGCCTTCAGGAGACTCCACAGGAAAAGGTTGTAGTCCAGAAAAAGAAGGAGCAAGATATCAGCAAAAATTAACCCCTGAGAGGTTTGGAGTCCAGCAAGAAGGGTAGGTGGAGTGGTTTGTTTCTCCCTCCCTCACATCTCTTGACAGTTGAAGGGTTCCTGAGCTGCTGGAGAGAATTTCTGCCCACATAAGACCAGAGGCTGCTGCAGCCAGTGAGCTAGGAACTTCTTGTGGACAGAGCACAAGGCTCCCAGCCCCCTCTCACCCCCACAGACGTGAGCCGGGATGGCAGGCGCCACATTGCTTCCCCACCCACTGTACACCTTTGTCCTCCCCAGGGGACTTCACCTCCTCAGGTTTCATCCTGCTCATTCTCACATAGAGACTTCCCAAATCTGGTCCAGACTGTAGAAGCCATGGGTATTCAGTGGGTCCTGGGTGATCTGAATGACTCCAGAGCCTGGACATCCTAGGCAGACTGCCTCCCAGAGAGAAGGTCGGAGATGACCAGAGTGCTAGCCTTCCTCCAGCCAGACTGTTTTTCTCCCCTTCCTTTCCCCCACCATGGCTGCTGAGAGAGACGAGTGAGCTACCACACCAAGGCCTCCATGGAGAGTGGGGCTCAGGCCTTTCTTCTTGGGGTCCTAAAGTGGACAGAAGGGTGCTCAGACTGTGAGCTCCCTGCTTGCTGTCCCTCTCTGGTGATGCTTGCCTGGTGACTCCATCAGAGCAGGGCATGCCCTGAGGTGGAGGGGCAACGATCCTGCTCAGACATCCCATGGATGACTTGAGACCCACATGCTTCTCCCTGCCATGGTCAGGGATTAAACTTCTTGGTCTTGGGAGGTGAGGAAGCCCACATAGGCAGATATGGGGGCAGAGTACAGTGGGGGGTCCTAGCTGCACTCTGGTGGGGCTTGTGGGGCACTACTTCCCCCATGAGGGGGCCACATTACCAGCTCAGGCTGGGATCCTGGGTGACTAACCTCCCAGCCCTCAACATAGTCATGAGAAAGCTCAACTGGCTTGGGCTCTTGCCTTCCATCAGATGCTGAGGGAAGACTGTGGAACAGAGGAGGAGGGAGAGGAGTGAGGCCCCCTGTAGACTGCCAGTTTGTGAATCTCAGACAGACCTGCCTTTATAAACAGACTTTTTGATTGGGTGGGGCCATTTCAGTCCCTCTCTCATGGCTCTGTCCAGCAGCTGGAAGCAGACCTTTGACCCCTGCCAAAACAACTACCTTGCCAGCTTTTGTACAGCCTGGGGGCAAGCTTACCCAACCCAGCCCTGCCCAGCCACACTCCCCCCCCCACCTCTGGTGTGGCAGAGAATAAGAGCTCACTGGGAAGTTCCAGGGCCCCACCCACCACCTGAGGTATGTGAGTGTTTCTCCTGAAAGACTAGAGACAGTCACAGGACCCAAAACAACTTTGCAGATTGTTCCCTCTGGCAAGCGCCTCCTACTGACAGGGATGTCAATTTCCTTGCCCTTTACAGCATTTACTGACTCAGTTTTACAGGATGTGAGGGGGTAAAAGGAGTGGCCCTTTGGGGGATTGCCTACAAAAAAACTATGCTACTGGAGAAGCATAGTTTCTATGCTTCTATGAAGCATAGAAAACTATGCTACTGGAGAAGGGTGGAAAGAACTGAGCCCAGGGACTTGGCATACAAGCCTTTAGCCACTCCCCATGAACAGCTCTCCCAGTTTGGAGAGCTTGCCATGACCCTCATACCAGCAGGTCCCCTGAGGGACCAGAAAAGCAACTTCTTTTTTTTTTTTTTAAATAGCTATTATTTTATTTTTATTTATTTATTTTTTTCAGCATATTATGGGGGCAACTTCTAAACCCAAGGCTTGGCAAAGCCTTTCAAGCTCCCACAACCTAGTCATGAACTGCCTTGTTCCTCCCTTCACCTCACTGGTGGTGAAGATCAAGAAACCCCCTGGAAGCTACAGGGTCCCTTCTAAAGCTTGGGACATTCAAGTACTCCACCTGGGGGACCAGACTGTACCACAAACACAAAAGAGCATCATGCTAACTGGTTCTATCACACAAACATCAAATAATGACAGGGAGAACAATGCTATACCTCATCATAGAATCTTCCAACTCAAGCAAACAGTGTGGCTGGTTCACACAAGTAACACATTCCATCATGAAGAGTAAACTGGGGGACATAATTCTCTACATGCTGTTGGGAAGAGGTGAAGACAGCAGGTCACAAGTAATCCAAGACATACACCAAACCTGCTAGAACACCCCATAGACAACTTAGGACCTGCACTCCTCTCCTTGGCATGCTCTTTGGGGACCAAGACACAGGTCTGTAAGACAGGCCTAACACCCCCAGGACTCAACCAAGAGGCCAGATGAGAAAGAATCAGTGAAAGAACTCCAGAAACATGAAAAATCAGAGTGAAAGAATACCCTGAATAGAAAAAAATAACTCATTACCAATGGATACCACACAAAATGAAAAGATTGAAATGATAGATGAAGAATTCTGAATATGGATTGTAAGGAAGCTCAATGAAATGCAAGAGAAAATAGAAACCCAATACAAAGAAACCACAAAAACAATGCAGGAAACGAATGAAAAATTTACTGAAGAAATTGGATTATTAAGAAAAAAAAGAGAACTTGTTAAAATGAAAAACTCATTGAAGGAAATACAAATCACAGCGGAAAGCCTTAAGCACAGGCTAGATCAAGCAGAAGAAAGCATCTCAGAGCTTGAAGATGACACCTTTGAGTTAAATAAGTCAGCCAAAGAGAAAGATCAGAGAAACATGAGGAATGAATAAAACCTACAAGAAATATAGGATTATGTAAAGATGCCTAGCATAAGAATCATAGGCATCCATGAGGGAAAAAAATACACCAGGGTTGGAAAACGTATTTGAGGGAATATTTGAGAAAACTTTCCCTGGCCTTGCTACAAATATAGGTATCCAAGTACAGAAAGATCGAAGGACCCTTGGGAGATTCATTGTTAAGAGGCAATTGCCATGACACATAGTCATCAGACTGGCCAAAGTAAACATGAAAGAGGTCCTCCTATGAACCATAAGGCGAAAGCAGCAGGTAACTTACAAAGGAAAACCCATCAGACTAACTGCACACTTGTCAACTGAGACCTTACAAGCCAGAAAGGATTTGGGACACATTCTCAGTCTTCTCAAACAGAATAATAACCAGACTAGAATTTTGTATGCTGCAAAATTAAGTTTCTTATATGAGGGTAGAAATAAAAACTTTCTCAGACAAGCAAACACTGAAAGAATGTAGCAAGCTTAGACCTGCCCTGCAGTAAGTACTCAGTTCTACATTATACATTGATTAGCACAACAGACACCCACCAGTGTAAAATCACTCAAAAGCTAAAGATCAGACCAGGATACCACAATGGCTCAAGAGGTAAAACAAAGCAATAAAGGCTGCTTAACAGGATAAACAAAAATCTACCCCACTTATCAATTCTTTTAATAAATGTGAATGGCTTGAACTCCTCAATCAAAAGACATAGGCTGGCTGAATGAATAAAAAAAATACAAACCAAGTATGTGCTGTCTCCAGGAAACACATCTAAACCACAAGGACTCATTCAGACTCAAGGTGAAAGGATGGAAAACAATATTCCATGCAAATGGAAACCAAAAGGAAAGCTAGTGTAGCCAGTCTCATATCAAATAACATAAACTCCAAATCAGCAAAAGTAAAGAAAAAGATGGTCATTATATAATGGTGAAGGGAACAATTCAACAAAAAGACTTAACAATCCTAAATATTTCTGCACCTAACACAGGTGCACCCAGATTCATAAAGCAAACACTACTTGATCTAAACAAAATGATAAACAGCAGCATCATAATAGCTGGGGACTTCAACACCCCACTGACAGAATGAGACAGATCTTCAAAGAAGAAAATAAGCAAACTCTACAACAGATGAGCTTAAAAGACATGTACTGAACATTCTATCCAAAAACCACTGAATATATGTTCTTCCCATTAGCTCATGAAACATTCTCTAAGAATGATCACATCCTAGGCCACAAAACATTTCTCAACAAATTTTAAAAAGTAGAAATTTATACCATGTATCTTCTTAGACCAACATGAAATAAAATTAAAACCAATTCCAACAGAAACACTCAACTCTATACAAAATCATGGGAATTAACAACCTATTGCTGAATACTTAGTGGCCCAATGAGGAAATTAAGATGGAAATCGAAACATTCTTCAAACTAAATGACAAAGGGTATAAGAGTTGTCAAAATATGTATAACTCAGCAAAAGCAGTCATAAGAGGAAAATTCATAGCCATAAATGCCTATATACAAAAGACAGAAAGGTCACGAATCAACAATCTAATGAATCATCCCAAGGAATTGGAAAAGGAAGAGCAAACCAATCCCAAACCCAGTGAAAGAAAAGAAATAACTAAAATCAGAGCACAACTAAATGAAATCAATAACAAAGGAATTATGCAAAAGATTAATGAAACATAACGTTGGTTCTTTTAAAAGGTGAACAAAATCGACAGGCCTCTCTCTAGATTAACCAGAAACATAAAAAAAGGACCCTAATAAGCTTGATCAGAAATGAAGAAGGAGATATTACAACTAATACCACAGAAATCACAGAGCATGTAAGCAAATGGAAAAACATATCATGCTCCTGGATCAGCAGAATCAACATTGTTAAAATGTCTATAGTACCCAAAGTGATTTACAGATTCAATGCAATCCTCATTAAAATATCAACGTCAGTTTTTGCAGATCTAGAAAAAATAATTCTGTCCTTCATATGAAACCAGAAAAGACCCTCAATAGCTAAAGCAACCTTAAGCAAAAAGAAAAAATTGGGAGGCATCACTTTACCAGACTTCCAGCTAACTACAAGGCTATAGTAACCAAAACAGCATGGTGTTGGCATAAGAACAGAGACCTAGACCAATGGATCAGAACAGAGAACCCACATATAAAACCATCCTCATGTTTCCATTTGATCTTTGATAAAGCAGACAAAAACATATACTGGGGAAAAGAATCCATATTCAATAAATGGTGCTGGGAAAATCAGAAAATGTAGAAGACTGAAACAGGATCTGCACCTCTCATCACTCACAAAAATTAATTCATGATGGATAAGACTTAAACCTAAGGCATGAAACTATAAGAATTCTAGAAGAAGAGGTTGGAAAAAGTCTTACAGATATTAGCCTAGGCAAATAACTTATGAAGAAGATCCTGAAGATAACACAGCAACAATAAAAATACATAAATGGGATCTGATTAAATAAAAAAAATCTGCACAGCCAAGGAAACAATGAATAGAGCGAATAGACAACCTATATAATGGGAGAAAATATTTGCATGCTATACATATGTTAAAGGGATAATAACCACAATCTACAAAAAACACAAGGAAATAAGCAACAAAGTATCAAACAACCCCATTAAAAAAATGGGCAAAAGACATGAACAGAAGCTTTTCAAAAGAAAATAGACTAATGGCCAATAAACATATGAAAAAATGCTCAATATCACTAATCATCAGGGAAATGCAAATCAAAACCACAGTAAGGAACATTTATACACTGTTGGTGGGATTGCAAACTAGTTCAATCCCTGTAGAAAGTAATATGGAGATACCTGAAAGCACTAAAAGTTAGATCTACCATTTGATCCAGCAATCCCACTACTGGGTATTTACCCAAAGGAAAAGAAGACATTTTATTAAAAAGACACTTACATTTGAATGTTTATATCAGTAGAATTCACAATTGCAAAGATGTGGGAACAACCCTATTGCCCATTGATACATGAGTGGATTAATAAAATGTGGTATATGTATATCATGGAATACTACTCAGCCATAAAAAAGGTGAACTAATACCTTTTGTAACAAACTGGATAGAACTGGAGACCATTCTTCTAAGTGAAGTATCACAAGAATGGAAAAACAAAACATTTGTACCCCCATAATATTCTGAAATTTAAGAAAGACAGAAGACCATAGAAGAGGTTTGCAACATACAAAATAAAAAAATAATTAATAACCAGAATAAATAAAGAATGCCTACTGTGATAGGTTTTTTTAGGGCTGGTGTAACAAATTACCAAATATTTAGTGGCTTAAAACAACATAAATGTGTTCTCTCACAGTTTTAGAGGCAGTAAGTTCAAAATCAAGCTGTTAGTAGAGCCACACTTTCCTCTGAAGGCCCTGGAGGAAAATCCTTCCTTTCATCCTCAAGCTTCTGGTGGCTCTAGGCACTCCTTAGCTTCTGGCTGCATTATTACTATCTCTGTCTCCATCTTCACATGACCCTGTCCTCCTTCTCGTCATAGGTTCCTCCTCTGTGTGTCTCTTAGAAGGATACTTGTCATGGATTTAGAACCCAGATAATCTAGGATGATCTTGTCTCAAAACTCTTAACTAAATTGTATCTGCAAAGATGCATTTTCAAATAGGTCACATTCACAGGTTTAAGAGGTTAGGACATGAACACATCTTTTGGCGGAGGGTTCCCATTCAACCCACTTTACCTATCAATCAGACGTCTAGTTAAAATAGTTCTATAAGCTTTTGATTTGAGGCAATCCCCTTTACTATATACACATAAAATTAAATATAGAAAGTATAAAGAAGAATTCAAGAGGTTGGGCGTGGTGGCTCACGCCTGTAATCCTAGTACTCTGGGAGGCCGAGGAGGGCGGATCGCTCAAGGTCAGGAGTTCGAGACCAGCCTGAGCAAGAGCAAGACCCCGTCTCTACTAAAAATAGAAAAAAATTAATTGGCCAACTAAAAATACATATAGAAAAAATTAGCCACGCATGGTGGCACATGACCGTAGTCCCAGCTACTTGGGAGGATGAGGCAGAAGGATTGCTTGAGCACAGGAGTTTGAGGTTGCTATGAGCTAAGCTGATACCATGGCACTCTAGCCCGGGCAACAGAGTGAGACTCTGTCTCAAAAAAAAAAAAAAAAAAAAGAATTCAAGATACAAATCATAGTGTATCAGAAGATTAAAGCAGTAAATAGAACTGAAACTACAGGCATAAATGACTTCAGGTCTTGAAAAGACTGGACAATTTAACTCTTTAAAGATTACAGACACAAATAGTACCTGTAGTGCAGTACAGTGTTAATGGTGGGTATTCATCCTTGTATTGCCCAAATATCAAAAAGTTTTCAAAATTTTATTTCTAGTCCTAGCTCTAAATAAATGCTATATTTTATCAAACATTTTTTTCAATGAGGATTCTCACCGTCAATACTTTTATATAGTGCATTGAATTGATCATTTCTAAAATCAACTTGGTCATAAAAAAATTACAGAGATCACAAGTACATTCAACAAAATTCTGTATTCACTTGTAATTAAAAAGGAAAACTTCTAGAAGGGACTGTCTTAATCTGATATTTTTAAAAAAAGCCTTAAAGCCTTTTGTAAAAGCCTTTTGTAAAAAGGCTTTTGTAAAAATCACACTAAATGGTAAAACTTTTGAAGCATTTTTAAACTGGGAATAAACAAGCAGGAAAGCTTGCCATTATGTTTTCTATTCAGCACTATAAGAGTAATAAACATTGGAAAGACAGCATTGTCTCTGTAGATGATATGATCACCTACATAGAAAAGACAAAAAAAATCCTAATAAACTCACAGAACTAAAAAGAGCTCATTAAGATTGCTAGATAAAAGACAAACATACAAAAAGTAATGATATTTCTAAACACCAGCTAAATCAACTAGAAAATACAAAGAAAAACAAAAGGATGCCATTCACAAACAAACACAAAATTATAAGGTAATGAGAAACAAAAGATGTTCAAAAACTTCGTGGAGAATAAAGTGAAAGTATCTGACAAATATGATATGGCCAGATTCTCTATGCAGGGTCTCATGAGGCTAAGATCAAGATGTTGATGAGCCTACTTTTCCATCTGGAGCCCAGGGTCCTCTTTCAAGTTCATGTGGTTGTGGCAGGGTTCAGTTCCTTGCAGATGTAGAAATGAAATCTTCATTTCCTTTTACCATGTGACTTTCTCCATCTTCAAAGCCAACAACAAGAGTGTTGAATCCATTTCATACTTTGAATCCCTTATCCCTTTAATTAGGAAGAGCCCAATCCCTTTTAAGGATTCATCTGATTAGCTTAGGTCTACCCTGAATAAGTTCCTGTTCACAAAGTCAACTGTACCTTAGAACAGAGCCTAATCCTGGGAGAGACTCTCTCATGATAGTCATATACATAATGTATACACCAGAGGTTGGGTAGGGTTCTTGAGAGCCATTTTAAAACATAATTCCACACCAACTAATTTGCCCTGTAGTTTAGAATTAAACTAGAGTTTGAGTTTTCTACCTTTTAACTTATCTGTATTTGGGCTCACATTATGGACTGGACATTTTGCTAGGTGATGCATATTAGCTTATTTAATCTCTTAACAACTCTATGAAATAGGTACAATTATTCCAGTTTTATAGTTGAGAATATGGAATTCTGGATTCACGATAAAATTTTTATAAGGCTCTCCAGATAAGAATAGCATATCAAAAATTCAAACCATTCCTATCTATCTTCAGAGTCCTCCTTCTTAACCACTCTGCTAAACTTTCTGTTTTCACCTGTGTTCTTATATGTGGTCTATCAAGAACAAATTCTTCTTATCATCCTCCAGTTCGCTATACAAACTGGAATTTGTTCCCCCAACAAATATTTTTCTTTCTCTTTTGCCCATTGCCAAAAATTTATTTTTGGCATTTGTCCTTGAATTTGTGGATTTCCCTTCACATCTCTCCTACTGGCTATTTTGTGTGAACAATTACATCCTTGAATTACAGCCTTCCAAACTGCTGTGACACAGTGTGATCACTTTTAATAGCAAGTGTATCCTATTTATGTTTTTATATAAAATCCCAAAATATAGATGTTATGGTTTGAATGTTTTTGTTCCCTCTGAAACTCATGTTGAAATTTAATCCCCAACACAATAGTTTTAGGAGATGGGGCCTAATGGGAGAGGTCATGAGGTCCCTCATGAATGGATTAGTGCCAAAGGAATCACTGTACTGGGTTAACTTTCTTTGGCTCTTCCGCCATGTGAGGAACAGTGTTCCTCTCTTCAGGGGGAAACAGCTTCCAAGGTGCCATCTTGGAAGTGAAGACTGGCGCCTTATCAGACATTGTTGTTACCTTCATCTTGGACATTCCAGCCTCCAGAACTGTGAGAAATAAATTTCTGTTCTTTATAAATTACCCAAACTGTGATATTCTGTTATAGCAGCACAAAACAGACTAAGATAATAGAGTACAAAAATTTTAATTTTTTGTTTAATTTTTAATGACCCACTAAATTCGTTTTACAATCAATTAATGAGTTGTGATCCACTATTCTAATCACTGTTGCTACATAACAAATCTTCACAAACTAATCACATATGACAACAACCATTTTACTATGTTCAGGAATTCTGTAGGTCAGGAATTTGGGCAGAGCACAGCAGGGGTGGTTCTTCTCTGTTTTGCAATACCTAAGACTACAGCTGTGAAGACTCAAATGACTTAGAAGGGCACAAACACCTGGAGTCTGGAAAAATCTGGAGGTTTCTTCGCTTCATGTCTAGATCCTGTACTGGGATAACTTGAAGGCTTGGCTCAACTGAGACTATCGATGGGAATGCCTACCCTACACGTCCCCTCTCAGTGTGCCTTGGGTTTCTCCCAGCATAGTGGCTGTGTTCCCAGAGGGAGCCTCCCAGGAAGGTGTGAGCAGAAAACACACAGTCCTAAGACCCAGGCAGAAGCTGCAAACTTCTGACGAGCCTCAGAAGTCATCTGATATCACCTCTGCTGCATTCTGTTGATTACAAACAAGTCACTAAAGCTGGCTCTGATCCAAGAGGAGGGAAGTAATACTCTATCCGTCAATGGAAGAGTGACAAGGACACACTGCAGAAGAGTACCTGGGATAGAAAACATTGTGGTAGCACTCTTTGGAAAATATTATCTATAACATCCACAGTTTGGAAAACATTTGTCTACTGAATAATGAAACATACATTTTCGTGTAATTTGTGACAGGCTGAATGGCATCCTCCACAAAGACATGTTACAGCCCTAACCCTCAGTGCCTGTGAATATGACCTTATTTGGAAATAGGATCTTTGCAGATGATGGTGTTAAGATGAAGTCATTAGGGCGGGGGCTTAATTCAATGCAACTGATGTCCTTATAAAAAGGAAAGAGAGGAGAATGCCATGTGAAAACACAGAGACACACAGAGAGAAGACAATCTTAGAATCAGAAACAGAAATTGGAGTTATGCTGCCACAAGCCAAGGAATGCCTGGAGCTATCAGAAGCTGGAAGAAGCAAGGAAGGCTTCTCTCCTGCAGGCTTCAGAAGGAATGTGGCTCTATTGACAACTTGATTTTGCACTCCTCACCTCCAGACCTGTGAGACAACAGCTTTCTGTTGTTTTAAGTCACCTAGTTTGTGGACTTTGTTACAGCAGCCATAGGAAACTGATATACAATTAATTCCTTCATTCTCAACACAAATATTGTATATACCATTCTACATTTTAATTTTTTCATTTATATGTGCTCATATTGAATTAACTAAAATATCAAATTTGATTTACTTCTTACTAACACTTTCTTCCTCTGAAGACATTAATATTTTTATCAACTCATTTTCTGAATGCTTTTACCTGATAAACTGGATTTTTTTTTAATATCCAGTTCTTATCTCCATTGGTCACTATAGGATTTGCTAATGGTTTTCTCTTGGCATTTTTCTCCTTCCCACTCTAATTATGATTAGTCAAATTTGTATGGTAGCAAGTAACAAAATCAAGCTATTTTTCTTTTTCACTCTGGAGAAATCCTCATTATTTACATCCTCTTTACATCATTTCAACTGAGCCAATTCTACATTTTCATTAAAGGGCTGTTATTGTTTGCAACTCAACTCAGACTATCAATATCCTTAGTTAATACTCTTTTTATTAAAGTAGTAGAATATAACTTGAATTAGTTTGGTAATTTTTTGCCGGACTATAGGAGTGTCCTACAGAACCAAAGGACAAAAATGGAGCTAAGCCTGGCAGGGACTTTAAGCAGAACCTAGACATCCTTAAGGAGGCCAGAGAGTACTCTGTCTCTCATATTAATTTTTCTCCATGCATGTATTTCATTCCGCTTCTCTATTTAGCCCGGTATTCTCTGTTTCCTAGTCCCATGCTGGAAGACAGCCATGCCCCAGCTCCCAGGCTTTCATTACTGTAATTCTAAAAGGTGAATTCGCTGTCTGTGAGTGAATCCCAGTTCCAAACTACTGATGGAGAAAATCGGACCAGCTGTTTGGTCTGGGGGTCCATTACAGGTCTAATTAACTGGAGCTGAGGGAAGAGTCACTAGACAGGTGCTGTGTAAGGGAGGACAATGATCTGAGAAGGAGTGAAGGGAAGGTGGTTTAACCTGCACACTCCGTTGGGAACAAATCTCCTTTTTCACATTATTCTTTCTTATCCTTCAAAAGTTATATTTTTGCTTCCCTTCTAAACTGAATCTCTCTCTTCTTCCATGTAGCACCCAGCTCCCCTGCCTTCTTTTTCTTTTGTTCTGATTTCCCTTAGAACTTGAGATTCCCGTGTCTAACCTACACTTTCTCGTTCTCTGTGCTTTTGGTGCCAGCGTACACCCGTGTGTTGAAGGGTGTGTGTGTGTGTGTATGGGGATGGAGAATGCGAAAGCATCATATTTGTTATTGCATCATTCCTAAAACATATTACTATAAATAAAAAGGAACTCTGGTGTATAAAATTTCTCTATCCTAATACATCTATTTACTATTTATCCTTGATGTTTATCCTCTCTCTTCTTAAAAATGATTTGAGGCAGATGGCCTCATCTCTACATCTCCCTTTTTGTTCCTTCTGTCCTTCCTTTCTGCACCTTGTCTTCCAGTGCTGGCTATGTTGATGCCCAGCCCTATTGGTGGGTCTAAAGTCTGCAAGAATTTCTCATCCCATTGATATCCTCAATTCTGGGCATCATTTCTTATTCTGCCTCTGAACTTCTGAATTCACATTTGGAAAGGCATATGGGAATTCATACGGCATCTTGGATTGGGTTTGCTGGAATAGGAGACTAAAATATGCCACCACAAAGATACCTCTTTGACATAAAAATTATTTGAGCTGATTATTTTGAGAAACAGCATATACAGGAGAAGCTCTGAAAACAGTATAAGTGGACTTTTTGTAAAGGAAACTTCTATTTATAAAGGAAATCACCATTTGTAACAGTGTCTCCTTCTCTGTACTAAGAAGAGAAAGAGAACTCTAAATCATAAGAGACTCTTATCAATTGAAAAAGCACCAATTTAAATCTGCATTACAAACATTACGTAGTTTACCATGCCTTTCCTGGTCACCTTCTCATAACCTGCCTCCCCACACCCTCCTTCTTTTCTTTTAGCTGAAGATGGTATTATATTTAAACCCAAATTTCAGCCACCTCTTTGAGTTATTCCCATGTATATATGAGATATATGTGTTAATACGCTTCTGTTTGTTTTTCTCTTGTTAATCTGTCTTTTGTTATAGGAGTCCCAGCCATGAACGTAGAGAGGTAGGAAACAAAGGATTCTTTTTTGTCTTTACACTGGAAACAAACTCTGAGCCAAAGAATCATTTGCAGAAGTTTTATTGGTGAGTGCCATAGAATTGTGAGATATTTGGTAAGATATTTCTGTAAGAAAAGTCCGGATTGGGCAGAGCAAGATGACCCTGAATATAATTGTAACTGAGGCCTCCGCCCATCCTACCAGGTGCTCTGGAGCTGGAGTGGCTCTTCAAAGTTATTCCAAGTTGAAACAAGGAAGCCAGATCTTTGTACTCCTGCATCTGTCAGTCATTTGTCAGGGGATAACCCTTGGTGAAAGCCATGCCCTGCAACCAGGAACAATCCTCAGGGAGGGATGCAGCTGTGAACTTCTGAGGAGAGAGCATTTATAATAAAGAAAGAATATGGGCAGAACACCAGAGTGACCACTGTAAATGACATCAAACAGAAAGGTCAGTAAAGTAAATGCTGGAAGACCTGGGCTTTGGTCCTGGCTTTGCCAAAACTTTGTGTTCTTAGAAAAATCACTTTATCTCTATGGACCCTGGTGTCCTCAATTATAAAAAAAACTCCAGCACAGTCCACAGGCATTTTTTCCAGAGCAACAATCTCACATGTACATAAAAACGGGCATGCAAAGGACATGGTTATAATAATGAAATGTTCAGCAATTAGGAGAAGAGTGCTTAATAGTATGGACATGCCCCAATTTAAAAGAATTAGGTATATCTATATGTACTAACATGGAAAGCTCTTCAAAGGTAAATAAATAAAAGCAAGCTGCATACAAGGTATGGTATGATTCCGTTTATGTATAAAATATGTCTCACAAACCAAACTATATATGAAAATGTATTTGTGTCTGGAAGAGCAAACATCAAAGTAACATCAGTAATTGCCACTGAGAAGGGTCTAGAATCGGGGTAGGGTTAAGGGCAGAGGAGAAGAGAGTGAATTATTTTATATAGCTTACATATTTTGCCACGTTATTTATGTCGTTTAAGAGAAAAAGAATAAATATGTAGATTAAAGTAAGGTGGGCCGGGCGCGGGTGGCTCACGCCTGTAATCCTAGCACTCTGGGAGGCCGAGGCGGGTGGATTGCTCAAGGTCAGGAGTTCGAAACCAGCCTGAGCAAGAGCGAGACCTGGTCTCTACTATAAATAGAAAGAAATTAATTGGCCAACTAAAAATATATGTAAAAAATTAGCCGGGCATGGTGGTGCATGCCTGTAGTCCCAGCTACTCGGGAGGCTGAGGCAGAAGGATCACTTGAGCCCAGGAGTTTGAG
>CAUYRT010100631.1:0-11939 GCA_963574885.1 Lepilemur ruficaudatus | reverse complement strand
TTTTGATGCTCAGTTTTTAGGTACATATATATTAAGAAGTATATGCTGTAGAATGGAATCCTTTATTACTATGTGATGCATCTCTTTATCACTAATAATTTTCCTTGCTTTGAAATTTGTTTTGTACAAGATTAATACAGCTAATCCAATTTTCTTTCAAAATAAATAAATAAATAAATAAATAAATAAATAAATAAATAAATAAATTCATATCCATAAAAATAACCACAAAAAAAAAAAAAAAAAGATCTGCTCAAGCAGATCTCCCCTACTTGGCAAATTTAATAAATTTATCTTTGTGGCTCAGTTTGTTTTAACAATCCACATCACTAAAGACCTCTTTTTCTAGTGTTTGATCAAATGTCACATTCTCAATGTGGCCTATTTCTAATGACCTTAATTATAATTGCAACTTATCCACTAAATTTATACCCTCAACGCCACCCAGCCACTACAAATCCTTATCTTATTCAATTTGTTCCATTTTTTTCTGTAACTTTTTCATCTTACAATATACTAAATAATTTCATTATTGTATGTATTGTCTGTCTCCTTCCATTCAAATATAAGCTTCATAAGGAGAAAAAAAAAAAAGAATGGTTTCTGTCAAATTCTTTTTTTCCTGTGAATAGTCTACCCTTTTCTCTTTCTTCATATTGCTTGTAATTCTTTGGTTAATGATTGGACTTTCTGAATATTATAATGTGGTAACTCTGGAAATTTGACTCTCTGACACCTTAAGAATCATTTATTTCTGCTTGTTGAAGGCTGGAACAATCTGTTTGTCTTTTCTAACCTTTTTTGCAAAGCATATTCCTTGCTGTTTGTGGTAACTAAAACTTATGTTCTGTTATCTCTGCTGTCAGCTAGTGACCAGACAAAGATTTTCTTAAATGTCTGGCTCCAAAAAAGAAAAAAACACAAAACACAAAACACAAAGGACCTTGGCCTTTAAATCATCTGATAGATATCACTGGAGAGAGCTGATGCAGCTGAGAGGGCTGAAACCAAGGCAAACATCCCACCACAAGACACTCCAGTGCACATAACTCCAAATTTTTGGAAGAGAAGGTCCCTACTGCTCACTCTCACACCAGCCACCTGCTGCAAAAATATGGGCAGCTATCCCCATGGCCATGGTGGGGTTAAGAAATAGGGGTTGGTGGCTGGTTCATGCATGCCACTGTCTTACCTTAGAGTAGCAGACTCTGACTTTATCCAGCACTCTCCTGGAAGTTATAAGTGTCCAGGTTCCAGAAGTCTGAAATAACTGATTCCAAATGCCTTTTCCAGTTCAATGGTTGCTTTGTTGGAGAGAGCAACTTCTAGAGTTTCTTACTCCACCATTTTATTTGATGTCATTTGTATGAATGTATTTTGAAATGCATATAAAAAGTATCTATCCAAAATTTCATTTCTTATTTTTTTCACTAACCACCATGTTTCTCAGAGCCCTATATGTTTTTTACAACTGCCACATTATACTCTACCAAAGCACATTCACGTCATTTTGCCTAGACACTCTGGTTGCATACAGCTCCTCACTGTCATAAATAAAACTGTATTAGCACCTTTGCCCATGTTCTCTTGTGAATCTATGTAAAAATGATTTGGGGATATAAGCCCAGGGATGGAATTGCTGAATGTTAGTGTATCAGTATACGTGCATTCTTAATTTAACTAAGTATATACAACAAGATTGCCCTCTGAAATGGCTACACCAGATTATAATCCTACAAGTAATTCATGAGAGTTCACTATCTCCACAATCTTTTGACAAAACTTAGTGTTACATACCTTTCTATTTTATGCAGTCTTGTATTTATGGACTTAATTTGTATTTCTTTGATTTCTAATTATTTTAAGCATTTCTTTCCATGCTTATTAGCTTTGGAAAGCATTAGTCTTCTATGTTATATCTTTTACCCATTTTTAATTTTGAGTTGCTATAATTTTTCTTTTCACTGACAGGTTTATCTCTGATATTCTAGACATTAATCACTTTATTTTAGACATTGAGCATTATTCTTCTACTTTATCATGTGTTTATTAAATTTGTCCAGGGTGTCCTTCATTAAACAGAAGTTCTTAATTTTGATATAATCAAATTAAACATTTTTTACTAACACATTATATTATTTTATTTTAATTAGCTTTTCCTTGCTCTTAATTCACCAAGATTTTTCTTCTATATTTTATTCGGTGAACTCAATAATTTTACCTTTCGTGTTTAAGTTTTCAATCCATCTTGCATCCACCTTTGTATGTAGTGTTGTTAGGAAGAGATTTTGTTTTATTTTTTATACATAGGGAGAGACATTTTATTCCATACATTTTCTCCATATACCTTTCCCTACACTAACTATTAATCAAGCTGTCCTTTCTTCATTGATTTGTAACACCTTCTTTTTAAACATTTTGTTCATAGAGAGCCTGACTGGCTCAGTCAGTAGAGCATGAGACTCTGAAACATTTTGTTCTCTATATACATAAATCTGTTTTTGCACTCTTTCCATTCTATTCCAATGCTCTATTTATTTGGGTTTTTCCCCCACCAATGATACATTTATTAAAAATTATAATCTTTTGCACTTTAAATCATATGAAATTGCTAATATTCAAACATTTTTACCTAAAAAATGGCAATTTTATATGACCTCACCTAATAGTATATCTTAATATCTGATGGAGAAAGTTCTTTAAGTCCCCATTCTTTGCTCTTTTTTTTAAAAGTTGATTTGTCTTTTTATACACATTTATTCTGCTGTATAAATTTTAGATTAAGTTTAATGAAGTTCTTTTTAAGAATCCAACTAGTATTTTTATTGAGTTTCATTGAATTTTAGATCAATGTAGGAAAAATAGACACTTTTATAATACCAAGGCAGCTCATCTGGGAGCATGGAATATTTTCATTTGTTGAAATAATTATTTTTATGCTCTTTATTAAAGTTTTAAATTTTTCTTCACAGAAATAGTGTGCATTCCTGATTTAGTTAATCCTTAGATTCTTAATGTTAATAATATTTATTGTTATTTTAAATAATGTCATTTTAAACTTTGTTTTGAGTCAGTCACTACTGGCATGGAAAAATACTATTGATTTTTCTAGATTGACCTTTTATCCAGATATCTTGCTGAACTCTCTTATTACTTCTAATAGTTTTCAACTAGAAGTTTGTTGATTCTATTGGCTTTATTAGATAGATGATAATATCATATGTAAATAATGACAGTTTTATCTTTTTCTTTCCAATCTTTAAAACTATTTCCTTTTCTTTCACTCTAACATTAACCAGTACTATGTTGAGATACTGGTGGTAACAGGGCATCCCTATTTGTTCTTAGTCTTACGGGGAAAAATTAGATTCTCTATACTTGCAAGCTTTACTGTTTGGGATTCTCTTTGTACATTTAACTCCTTAAAATGACCTCAGAACATTCCGTCAGCTGCCTGGCCCAGGTCATTTGCCTTCAGGCTTTAAAAATCACACACAGTTAATATCTCAACTGAGGAGTTGGGGGAAGTGTCATTGGTTCTTACATTATATGTTATATATGTCCCTGGGCCCTATGCTAGTCAAAACTTGTTTGCATATTGATATAAAATAACAAAAAATCATTTGTTCTTTAACCTTTGACACCTCATGGAAGACTGAAAAGGAATAAGTGGCTTAGTGAAGGGCTCCTTTATTTCCTAAAATGGCAAGCCTCATTTCTTTTTAACTAGTCAGGGGAGGCAGCTTACATTTCAAGGAGTTGCATCTCCAGTTCTTGCACCAGCAACAACCTCTGCTATACACACAATGCTTGTGAGATAATTAGTGACCTCCCAGATCTTCCCCATAGCAACCTCAACGCCTACCTTTTTACAGAAACCACCCTATTACTGATAATGATGACATTACCATTTACTGTTTTAAAACTATTATTTTCTGTTCCGTTTAAATGTGTTTTTAAGTGTTTCTTGAACAAAAGATTGGCTTCTTTGAAAGGTAGTTTGACTTGGATTGTCTTTCCAGTCACTATCTAAGAAGCAAAGTGAAACCTGACTTCCAGTATTATGACAGTCAGTCATTATTGCTCACAATTAGACACACTGTCCCCACTGCTGTTTGAGAAAACAAAAAAATTAGTGTCTTGAAAGTCTGGCTTTAAAAGTCAAGGCTTGAGACTGTCCTTTGACCCCTAGACTTTCTAATCTTTTTTAAAAATGTTGTTATAAAACTACAAGGCCTAATGAAGAAGTTATCCAACACAAATTGATTAATGATAGACAAACTATTATCTGGTTTGTTATGTAATGGAGACTAATCATTATTCTGTTTTTTAAGGCAATAGGAAATAACAAGGAATAGGAGGGAATAAAGGCCAATTGACACTGTCCTGTATATGGGACAGTGAGAACCATATGAGAACCATACTGTTTCCTCCTATGAGAACCATACTGTTTCCTCCTTTCTAAAGGGGTAGATGAGAACCATACTGTTTCCTATGAGAAACCATACTGTTTCCTCCTTTCTAAAGGAGTAGATTACTAAGATTACAGGGAGATTAAGATTGCAGTGTTTATGTGGAAAAGCCAAGTTTGAAGCCCAAACCAATTTGATCCCAAAGCCCTTGCTTTTATTTATTTATTTATTTTTTTACTTCAGCACAAAACCCACAGACATTTCTCTGCTGAAATTAGCAAGGGCAGCTCTCTTCCAGACAGGTACTCTCTGCTTAATTGATCGGTCTTGAAGGCTGAACCTGGGAATCAAAACCTGGCTATTACTGATTCCCAGTGTGAAAGATGGGGAAGCTTTGCTTGCCAAACAAACAAATAGCACCAACAAAGGCAGAGCTTCTAAAAATTGCTTAGAATGGAAATCAAAACCAAGTTAAAAAGTGGTAGATCCAAGTGGACTTATATCTACAAAAGAAACTGAATTAATGATTAATAATCTTCCAAAACAGAAATTACCAGGTCCAGATGGGTTCACTGGATAATTCTACTAAACATTTAAGGAAGGAATTGTACTAATTCTCTACAGTTTCTTCCAGAAGATAGAAGGAGAAGGAACACTTTCTAACTCATTCTATGAGACCATCATTAACCTAATGCCAAACCAGACCAAAACATTACAAGAAAAGGAAAACTATAGACCAATATCTCTCATGAACATAGATGCAAAGACCAACAAGAAAATACTAGCAAATTGAATCCAACCATATATAAAAAGAATTACACACCAACAACCAAGTGAGATTTATCCCAGGTAGGTATGGTTGGTCCAACATTCAGAAATGAATTAATGTAATGCATCACATTAACAGGCTAAAGAAGAAAATTATATGAACTTATCTATGAATGCAGAAAAAATATTTGTCAAAATCTAACACCCATTCATGATAAAAACTCTCAGTAAACCAGAATAGAGAAGAACTTCCTTAACTTGATAAAGAATATACAAAAAACCTACAGCTTAATGCTGAGAAACTCAAAGCTTTTCTGCTAAGATCAGGAACAAGGCAAAGATGTGCCCTCTCACCTCTCTTTTTCAACATTGTACTGAAAATCCTAGCTCATGCAGTAAGACAAGCAAAAGAATAAAAGGTATAAATACTGGGAAGAAAGACATAAAACTGTTTGTGTTTGTTGATCTCATAATTGTGTAGAAAATCTAAAAGAATTGAAAACAACAATAATAACAAAAAATCCTGGAACTAATAAGCACTTATAGTGAAGTTTCAGGTTACAGGTTTAATATATAAAAGTCAATTGCTTCCATATGTACCAGCAATGAACAAGTGGAAGTTAAAATTAAAAACACATTACCATTTACATTAGCACCCATGAAAATAAAATACTTATATATAAATATGGCAAGATATATGCAAAATCTATGAGAAAAACTATAAAACTGATGGAAAAATTCAAAGAAGAACTAGATAAATGGACAGATGTTCCACGTGCATGGATAGAAAAACTTAATATTATCAAAATGTCAGTTGCTCCCAACATAATCTATAGTTTCAACACAATCCCAATCAAAATCCTGGCAAGTTATTATTGTAAATATTGACAAACTCATTCTAATGTTTATATGGAGATGTAGAAGATCCAGAATATTCAACACAATATTGAAGGAGAAGAACAAAGTTGGAAGACTGACACTACCTGACTCGAAGACTTACTATAAAGTAGCAGTAATCAAGACTATATAGTATTGGTGAAAGTAAAGACAAATAGATCAGTGAAACAGAACAGAAAGCCCAGCAACAAACCCATATAAATGTAGTCCACTGATCTTTGACAAAAAAGCAAAGGCAAAAAGCAATCAAGAAAGCAATCTTTTCAACAAATGATGTTGTCATGCTGGATGTCCACATGCAAAAAAAAAAAGGGAATCTAGACACAGACCTAGCACCCTGGACAAAAGTCAACTCAAAATAGATTATAGCTCTAAATGTAAAATGCAAAACTATAAAACTCCTAGAAGATAACAGAGGAAAAAATCTAGATATCCTTGGGTATAGTGGTGACCTTTTAGATACAGCACCAAAGACATGATCCCTGAAGGAAATAATTCATAAGCTGGACTTCATTAAAATTAAAACTTCTTCTACACAAAAACAATGTCAAGAGAATGAGAAGGCAAGCCATATACCGAGAGAAAATATTTGCAAAGGACACATCTGATAAGGACTACTATCCAAAATGTACAAAGAACTATTCAAACTCAACTGTAAGAAAACAACTCAATTTTATTTTTTTAAATTTTTAAATTTTTTTAATTTTTTTTATTTCCTCATATTATGGGGGTACAAATGTTTATGTTACATCTATTGCCTTTGCCCCACCCAAGTTGGAGCTTCAAGCGTGTCCATTCCCCAGGCAGCTCATACCGCACACATTAGGTGTGAATATACCCATCTCCTCCTCTCCTCTCCCACTTGCCTGCCCCCCAGTGATTGTTACTACTATATGTGCAAATTAGTACAATCTCTGTAGAAAGTAATATGAAGATACCTCAAATTGCTAAAAATAGAAATACCATTTGATCCAGCAATCCCAATACTAGGCATCTATCCAAAGGAACAAAAAGACATTCTATATAAAAGGACATCTGCACTTGAATGTTTATAGCAGCACAATTCACAATTGCAAAGATGTGGAAACAACCCAAGTGCCCATCAATACATGAGTGGATTAATAAAATGCTGTATATGTATACCATAGAATACTACTCAACTACAAAAAACAATGGTGATATAGCACCTCTTATATTATCCTGGATAGAGATTCAGCTCATCCTTCGAAGTGAGGTATCACAACGATGGAAAAACGTGGACCACATGTACTTGCCATCAAATTGGTACTAACTGATCAACACTAAGGTGCTCACATGGTAGTAACATTCACTGGGTGCTGGTCAGGTTGAGGGGTGGGGGATAAACCCATAGCTAATGGAAGCGGAGCGCACTGTATGGGGGAAGGACACCCTTGTAGCCCTGACTTGGGGGAAGCAAACACATTACATGTAACCAAAATGTTTGTACCCCCACAATCCTGAATTAGAAAAAAAAACAAAAAACAAACAAAAAAAACATTCCAAGAGGAGGTTAAAACATGAGGACTAATGTGATTTGGTGTCCTGGATGGGATGCTGTTACAGAAGAAGGACATTAGGTGAAAACTAAGTATGGACTTCAGTTAATAATAAGGCATCAGTTTTGGTTCATTATTTGTGACAAATGTATCATACCAACATAAGGTGTTGATAATGGGGGAACCCTGGTGTGTTTGTAAGGGAGCTCTCTGTATTACCTTCTCAAATTTTCTGTAAATCCAAAACTATTTTAAAATAAAAGTTGTTTATTTTAACAAACACCCTCCAGGGGCTTCTCAGAGCCTCCTGGGTGAAGTGCAGTCTCCTGGGTGGGTAGCGGTGGGGGTGGGGGGAGCTCCCCAACGCACTTGTAAGCAGTTTAAATGATTGTGAACGGTAGGGGGTGAGAACTAGTGCTGCCTCTACTTACCACATTAAGAAGCATGCACCTCCAGATGGAGCTAAATGCCCTACACATGCGTGCACGTTACCTTCTATGCAGGAAATCAAGTAGGTTAACTAAAGCCAGAATTTTCACTCTGCCTAATGAATTAAAAGAGAATCTTGCTGGGTACAGTGTGCTTTGCGACTGTGATGGATGCACCGAAGGCCCTGACTTCACCAAGGTGCAACGTATAAATATAGCAAAATTGCACTTACAGCCCATGAGTATGTATGAATAAAAAATAAATGAAGAAAAAAGAATCTGTGTTTTATAAACACGCAGCGTAGACTTGTGCATGCACACGTGCACACACGCACAATCAGAAATGACGGGGGCAGCTCCGTCACTCACACTGCCTGCTCTCCAGGAGGCAGACTTTTTTTTGTTTGTTTGTTTGTTTAAAAAAGAGATGCGTCCAGAAGCACTGAAAAGAGGTACCCAGAAGGGCCTCAGCACATCCCTGAGTCCCTCCAGGTTTGCTTCTCAGCTGCCTCCTCGCCACCGCAGATGGGCGAGCGCACCTCTCTCTCTCTCTCTCTCTCTCTCTCTACCAGAAAGCGACTCTCGCTGACGCCCACCCCACATCCCTCCCGCCTCTCTGCTCACTCTGCTTTGTTCTTATTTTCAAGGCCTTCTGGCATTACCTCAAAATAAACTAAAATCTCTTCATATTGGATCCTTGAATAATTCCAGAGGGGAGAGTTTCTTTGTCAATTCTGTTTGCTTATGGATTCCACACAGTGTTTGCAAATTCTACAGAGCTGGAAAGCCCCCAGACATATTTAAATCCCTTTCCAATTACCCAGCACCATCAAAGATGTCACTGACTTGAAGCGAAAATCCAAAAGGATTGTTTTCTTCAGAGTGTGTGTAAAAGCCCAGAATTTTTTAAAAAGCATGTTGCTTGCAGGATAACATCACCTGGACACCTAGATGCTTAGCTTTTGGCAGTTAGTCTTGAGCTATTGGCCATGGAAAATCAGAGCTAGAGAGGCCAGGCCCTATCTCTGGCACATGGTCAAGTCTGCCAGCATGTGGAAAATTTAGAACAAATTGGAAAAGAACATTTCAGAACTCAGCCACCCACACTCAGTTTGGGTGCTCCCGGGAACCGCAGCTGAGTGACAGCTCATGGAGGTTGTAACAGTTGTCCCTCCCACCTCCTGAAAGGTCCCTAAGTGCTGGGAATCTTCACATATGATTATCCTGTGACCAGATTTTTTCCTTTTTGAGATGAACAAGGTGACAAATTGCTAAATATTAGACCTAGGAGGCTTTACTATCTCACTTTATAGCCCTGGGGCTTTTGGGGTTCTGACTTCTGAACAAAAGGCTTGTGTCACAGGCACTCAGAGTCAGAAGGGCCTTTGTTGCCTCTTGGAACTGTCCCACTTCGAAGGGGATCAAGCCTTTTCTCCCCAGGAAATCCCACTCTCTCCCTGGGCAGAGGTGATGGCTCTATGCTCTAAAATGAAGTCTTATTAAGAAAGAAGTCCAGCCGTAGCATGCACTCTTCAGCATCCCTCAGTGTGTACATGGCTGTCCCTGCCTTCTTGGGATGGAAGATGCTCTTTGGGGACTTCCTATACACTGCTCAGCCTGCCCTAGAGGCATTACTCTGCTGAGGCAGATGTCACTATCACCTGGTTGGGAGCCACGGGGTTGTTGGTAGCATGACCTCTGCTGGGTCATCTATGCTGGTCTTCAGGAATCTCTGATTTTAGGGCCTTTTCCTGTTGCATTCTTATCCATTTCCTGATTTGGAATTGTATGCAGAAAGACTTCCATGGACATGATTCCTTCTGCACCAGCTGGAGAAAGGACCTCATTCTTCTGGAGGACACATTTACAGTCCAAGTGTCTCTTCTCCCCATCCTGACTCTGGCACTGTGCTTGATCAATTGCCCTCTGTGTTCCTTCTCTCCACTGAACAAGAACCAGTCCTCATTCCTAGGGGGTCTTACCCTACCCAAGACTGGCCCAGCTTTAAAATTGAAAACCCTCATTCTAGGAACCCTTTCAATCCCCAGCAAACTGGACAGTTGGTCATTCTCTCTGTGCTCACTGACTGGCACTGAAGTGGGAAGCTGCAAGTTCCTTCCTAGGCTTGTAGCTGGCCCACTTTTCTAAATGAGATGTGCCAGGAGTTAGAGTGACTACACCCCCCAGTGTCCAGGAGTTGCCGAAATGCCTGTTTTGTTTTATGGGTGAATCCCTCTTGCTTATGGATGGAATCAGACAAATTAACTGGGACCTCAGTGATATGCATACAAAACTCCTAGGTACCTAGACCCCTTTATCAGTAAGGCTGCATTTTCTGAACTTTTCTTCATGTACTGAACCAATAGACCACACGCAGCTCTGCTATATGAACGGCTTCAGAGCTGGCTGCTCAGGACGTGTGGCTCAGCTTTCTAGCTGAAGGGACTAACAGGTTGGAAAAATGTAGCTAAGCCTATGCAGTCTTGTTCACCGGGCCCTGGAAGATAAAGCACAGTGTCCAAGTGCTCCAAGAATAGAAGGCATCTTTTGCTGTCGTTATTACAGTCTATGAGTCAAAGGAAGATTAGAATTTCTGAAACAGGGAGGGATCCCGCCAAGTTTGAGAGAGCCAGGAAGGCTTCTGGAGAGCAAGGAATTGAGCTGTGCTCTGGAGGGTGATATTTGAGGAAGAATGGAAGGGGACTCCTAGGGCCATGCTTTACAGCATAGAACCACACCATCAGTCCATAGGTATGTGCATACTCATGCACTTGGCTTATTTCCCTTCTGCCGTTCTGTTCTTAGAAATGGAAGAGCACTTTGAATGGTGTTGACCTCAACTCTTCTCCCAGTGGTTACATCTGTCCCTAAACCACCTAGGTATTTAGTTTGCTATACTGCTTAAGCCTTCCGAGGAAAACAACAAGACCTTAGTAAACCATTTTAGCAATAAAACATCTTTCTAGTCAGTATATTTTCTCTTATTTTTCTTGCATTGTTAGTGGTTTTGCTTCATTGCTACTGTCACACCCACTGCTTTGCTTTTATTAAATTGCAGAAGGAATCACGCTGGAACATATTTTCTCTAGCGTTCGAGCGCTCTGGAGCTCCAGCCTGGGAGCAAGCTGGAGAATGTGAGTGCGAGTGTGCAGGCGGGGGTTGGTGGGAGGATGAGATAGTGGAGAAGCAGATGGGAACAATGAGGGGAATGACTGGACCTACGACCGTGTGCAAATTTGCTCCTAGTAAATAAGGGCTCAGTCAAAGGTCTGAATTAAGTGTTTTATGAGCCCTGCCTCATTTTTCTCCTTCTTCTCCCGTCTAGACTCAGATTACCTTGTTTTCTTGCCCTTCCCTCCAATTAAAGCCTCTGCTTGCAATCTTTATTCACACTGAGATGTGAAAGATAAAGGGAGGGTCAAACCGGGTGCACTTATAAGATTCTTTTATATTTTAATTAGATTATACTCAGACTACAAGTATGGTAGCTGCAATTATGGAATATTAATAGGATGATTGGTGGGGAGGGGTTTTTAAGCAGAAGCCTTTTGGGATCCCCCAGAGTACCAACGATGGCGTAGTGGGCTCCCCCAAAAGATCAGGCCCACTTTGCCAGAGAGGAATTTAATCAAAGGTGAACATAAGGGTGAAAATTTATACTTGAGTACAGTAGTTCAGCACACTGGAAAACTGATGTTCCTGAGTTAGGTGCATATTCCTCCCTTCTCTGTTTGCTGCTTAACTGCAGTTCTTTCTTTCTTTCTTTCTTTCTTTCTTTATTTTTTTATTGGGGGAAAACTACAAAGCATTTACAGTACAATGTTTACAGTCACAATTTGTAGTGAGCTGATTTCCCAAAATATATTACCACTCAAGTTGACTTATCTTGTTACATTCAAAAACCTACTCTGTCAAAG
>CAUYRT010100626.1:0-13178 GCA_963574885.1 Lepilemur ruficaudatus | reverse complement strand
ATTGCAAGGATGTGGAAACAACCCAAGTGCCCGTCAATTCACGAGTGGATTATTAAAATTTGGTATATGTTTACAATGGAATATTACTCAATTTTAAGAAACGACAGTGAGCTAGCACCACTTATATTATCCTGGATTGAGCTTGAGCCCATTATTCGAAGTGAGGTGACACAAGATCGGAAGAATGGGCTCCACTTGTACTCGCCATCAAACTGGTATTGACTGATTAACATTATGGTGCTCAAATGGTGGTGGTGTTCACCAGGGATTCGGGGATTGGGGGATCTGAGGGATATGGTGAGCACTGTGGAGGGCATGTTTGAAATGTAGTTGGGGAAAGGAATTAGGGGTCTCAATAGGGGGAAGGAAATCCTCTAAAACTGATTTATGTGAATAGCTATACAACTTGGTAAATTTACTAATAATCATTTAATTGTTCACTTAAAATGGAGTAAAGGCATGATATGCAAATTATACTTCAATAAAGAAAAAAAAAGACCAAATCCATCTGGGAAATAGGCACTATTCTTCCAGCTTCTATATTCTAGAGTTCTGTGTCACCCTGAGGCGTACCAGTACAAGAACCACCTTTCCCCCTTAGACACACACACATACACACGTTGTGTACACTCAAAAAAAATCATGGTGCCTTTCTTTTTCCACTGTGGAAACAGGATGCTACATGAAGGACCAGAAGTTGGAAGATGAGCAGAGCTGGGAATTCATTTGATCTAAAAGTGCTAAAATAAATTCAACTATTTAACAATACCCAATTAATACACCGTTTGAAATTTTTGAGGGAGGAGTGGAGGGACCAGGGATACCATAAAAAGTAAAGTTTTTACAAAAGTCCCCAGTGATCATATTAGTTTTATTTTATAGTCTTTTACTCATTCCTTCTTCATTCTAACCCCCAGAGCAGGAAATAAGACTATAAAGAAATAAACATCAAATTAATGACCGTATTTATTTAGAATCCCTAAAGAATTACAGAGTTACCTGCTCAGTTCCCAATAGATCAGCTATTTTTAGGTAAGTAGATAAGAATCACCTATAAATGGTTCCAAGTAAATTGAAGACAACACATAACCAAATACAAAACAAAAGTGATACTACTAGCCTGGCCCAGCAATCAATCTTGGTCCTACTGTAGTTTTCCCATGAGATGCTGAGCTAGCTTTTACAGCTAACTGGAGACCTCAGTTTTACCATTCACAAAATCCCTGGACTTGCTAGCATGTGTACTTGAAATAGGGATACCCTTCCTACATTCTAAGCAGTGAAAAAGACCATAGCTCAACACTGATGAAGATCTTTGGATCTGGGGCTTAGTTGAGCACTCTACTTCCTTACATCTCTTGGATATGTGAAAACAAAATACAAATAGCTTGCTGGAAAGCTGGGACTGTCACATGGGAGTGGATGCATGTTAAGTTTTCCCACATTTATTAAATACCTGTTTTATATGTTAGACAATACCATGAGGAAAACAGAAGTGAAAAACACAAGCTCTACCCTCAAGGCACTTATAGTCTTGGAGAGGTAGAAATGTAATTGGCAAAGTAAGTATCTCTCAGTGGGACGAGTCAGATTGGCTCAAACATTTATTTACGTATTTTGATTTTACTTTCAAATTATTCTCCTAGCCTTGTCAATCCACAGGATAGGTTTTTCAGACATTGGCCCAACTTGGATTTCTTTTATCAAGAAAAAAAAAATCCCTTTGGTTTAAAAATGCCCAGTCATAGAGAAAAATGGATCCACCTCTGACCTCTCCATGAAGACAAACACATCTTTCCACTTGACTCTAGACTTGCTTTCACTGAGTACACAGCTGCTAGGCAATCCATATCAAGTGGTAAGACTACTTTTTCAGATCCCACCCCATTCTTACCACACTCCTTTTGCAGATATGCTTATAGTGGAGCCCAGCAGTTACTCTCAAGCTGATAGGCTGGTAAATGCCCGGACCTTTTCACAGCCAGAAGACCTGTCATGGCCAAGGGTCAAAGGACTCAGGTATCCTCCACTAGTAAGTGGACTCCAGTGGGGCATCTCTTTATTACCTATTTGTATGTGGATAAAATACTTTAAGATGAGTTTGGCCATTTATAAAATACTTTGCTATAGAATTTTTATTCAACACAGGAAAGGAAAATTTCAATAACCCCACAAAAGCACCCAGGAACACTATAACATACATTTAAAATGCTATGTCTCTCCACCCCCATTAGAAACATTTTCCTCACATTCCTTTAAATTTCTGCGTGGAACCAGGAATGGGCTATCCAGGAACAAGGGAAAGAATAGAGGTACAAGATGAGGGGGATACATCAGAAAAAAAGAGGGGTTGGGCCTAAGAACAGGTACATTGCCAGTCTAGTTAGAGTTCTATAATGGTCTAGCAATCACCTATCTTTATCATCTCTCTGTTCTGACCCCCCACAAATCATCAATATCACTCATACCCAAGGCAGTAAAAAAGCCCTCAGAGCACCACAGTCTGAAATAGCTCCTTGAGGTATCTTCTCCAGCACTCAGCTCAAGCCAATCCTGGCTGATGCCCAAAGCCATACAGATGGCATTCTGGGGCCCTGTGTTCATTGAAGTCTGCACAGGAAACACCCATTGCATGTGCAATTCCAAAGCCCACATTCGTTGAACAGCAACAGTCGGTTCTGTGGGACTCTTCCCAGTTCTAGCAGCCAAATCCAGAGTAGGGAAGAACTTCTAGGGGCCAAGCTTCTAGAAGTTCACCTATTGATGAGAAAAACAAGTCCTGGAGAGGGCAAGGAAAGTGCTTTCTTTCCTAGTGATCCTGGCTTTCTTAGGTTTCTTTGCTGTCTTCTCATCTACTGGTAGGGCCAACTGTTAAAATGACTGTTTTCTGCTTTACCATTTCTGTGCCGGGATCTGGGCTCACTTGCAACATCTAATCTCCAATATGGTAGCCACTAGTCATGTGTAGCTATTTAAATTTAAATATAAATTAATTGACATTAAAACTTCAGTTCCTCATACCAGAAAAATTTCAAGTGCTCAGTAATCACATGTGACTAGTGGTTACTACATTGGACACAGCAAATACAGAACATTTTCATTTTCACAGAAAATTGTATTAGACAGCACTGTTATTCTTACTCCCTAATTATCTAGTCACCTTCTCTATTTTTCAGGGCGGGCCTAGCATTTTATTTATTTTATCAGTATCAAGTGTGGAGGGTTGATGTCATAATATTCTTCAATTTATTAGTGATCCAAGAAAAACTTCTCTCTTGCAATTATTCATTTATTTTTGTTTATTTCTACACTCTTCCATAGGTAACCATTCTAATGTGGTAAATGTATATTTTGTTCATGCGTGTTCATTTAACAGGTGTATAATTATATGTGTGTATCTTAAAATTTTATGTAAATGGTATGCTATATATCTCATTCTTTTAATTTTTATTATTAACCATGTTTTTAAGATTCATTCATACTTCTATGTGCATATCTAATTTGTTGCTTTTATCTGCTGCATAATGCTCTATGGTTGTGGTCCCCAGCCCCTGAGGTCACAGCCCAGTACTGTTCCATGGCCTGTTAGGAACTGGGCCGCGCATTACTGCCTGATGAGCTCTGCTTCATTCCCCGCCAACCCCGTCTGTGGAAAAATTGTCTTCCCTGAAACATGAAACTTAGGAACCATGGAAACTGAGGTGGGGGGCACAGCAGGAGGTGAGTGGCAGGCGAGCTAGGGAAGTTTCATCTGTATGTACAGCCGCCGGGCTCTCTGTCGCTGGCATTACCACCTTAGCTGCACCGCCCCCCCCCCGGAAAAATCGTCTTCCATGAAACCGGTCCCTGGTGCCAAAAAGGTAGGGGGCCACTCCACCAAATTTTACCTATTTCCTTTCATTATGATAGACACCCAGGATACCTGGCCTAGCACTTTACAGAATTCTTTGTTGGAGTTACTGGCGCCACAGAAAATCTTCAAAGAAAATCATAACCAAAAGTGCTCATTATTTGGATGTGTGACCTCACTTTTAATTGTAGGTATCTTAACTCCCTGGAATATAAACTCTTGTCTTATCCTTCAGTATTCTTACTTGTATTACTCTTTGCCTATCATTGATCACTGTCCATTTTTTTTTATTGGGGCAAAACTACAAGGCATTTTACAGTACAATGTTTACAGTCACAATTTGTAGTGAGCTGATTTCCCAAAATATATTACCACTCAAGTTGACTTATCTTGTTACATTCAAAAACCTACTCTGTCAAAGTAGTCCATCACTGTCCATTTTTTGCTTGGCTCTGGTCCTACATGAGGTTTCTTCCTTTTTCTTAATTTCAAATAATGATTTTCCACTGGTCTTTGGCTTTGATTACCTGGACTTAGGTTATTATTTCCTAAAGTCCCTTATCTCTTTTGTTTATTTCTGACTTTTCCTACATCTTCTTTTCTTTACTTTGCTGCCATTCAAGATTCAGTGTGATGGGTAGTTTCCTGGCTAAAGTTTTCTCTGAGCAGTGGGGGTTAGGAACCTAATAGAGACAGGGTTGCTATACTGCCAGCCAGAGATATCCAGGGCCTGATGTGAGGTTTCATGTTCTCTGTTAGCTTGACACACCAGGGAAATAACCTTTTAATCCAGTGCAGCATATTTCATTTATTGTAGTGTTATCTAGTTTGAAGATGTTATGAAAAACATCCCCAGAGAGATTAAAGATTGCAAAAACATCCCGAGTTTGAACTTAATTCAACTACTCCAGAAGGCTAAAACAACGGAAGATGACCTTTTAGGCACTTCATATGCCATGCCCTGTTAGGCCAGATAATGTCATGCCAAATTAGAATGTTTGCCTCCTGGGGGAGAGGAGAATAGGTGGGAAGGAGGGGTTGTGGGTATGTGTTTTAATTAAAATCATCTGTTAGTTCTAATGATCTAACATTAAAAAGTTAATAATCTACAGAGATACAAAGAAGGACCTGAACAGGGCACATATGTCATTAAGATGGCAGAAGCAAAATGAATCTATATTCTAATCAACTTTGGTAAGTGGTATAGACAAATTGGAACTAATTTAGAGGAAAAAGTCCAGAACAAGAGGACTCAAAACTGATGTTTAGCTCAGGGGAGAAAATTCAAGAAATGCGCTTTGTGTTTTTAGATACTTGAAGAGCTATCACAAAAGAGTGAAACTAAACTTGTTTAGTTAGACCACAGTGGAAAGTAAATTGAGGGAGGAAGACTGTAGCTCAACACATGGATCAACAGAAATGTCCAAAGATGAAATAGGTGCTAGGGGAGGGGCATGGGGAAAAAGTGAGCTTCCTGTCACTGGAAGCACTCAAGCAGAGGCTGGGCAAAAGTTTTGGCAACATTAAAGAACAGATTTAAATATTGGATGGAGAAACTGGACTATACAACTTTAACTTTATGTGACAACAGGAGAATCAGTTGCATAAATCTAAAACCAGTTCAATGGGCTTTTAAAAAAACATGAAAGAAAATACAGCAAAGCTAATAAAATTGGGTCCTACTCAAGCTACTCAGCCACGTGTGTGAGAAAGAGAATAACAGAAGATATTCCCACACTCTGACATCAAGTACAACCTTGGATACGGGCTCATAGCAACAAGGAGCATGGCCTTCCCATGGACTCAAGCCATGTTGGGGCACATTTTTATAAAGGACAGAGAGATTCTGTCAGGAACAAGGGGCTTTGGGCACTGGAGGAATGCTGTAGGTTTTTAAAAATCTTAAAGAACCAATCTATAGTTTTTGTCTGCCAAAGTAATGACAGTGTTTCCAAAGCAATTAAGATACATATAAATTGGCCTAGGTACATGAGGGTTCATGCTTTTAGCATCTTGGCACCATCTCTCCCTATGTAAAAAAAGTGTTTTCTCTAGGAAGGCTCTGTCACATTTCTCCAGGGCTCTGTACAGAGTTTGAAAGCTGGATGAAATGACACTCCACTTGGCTGGATTTTATTGCCTGCTGTACTCTTCAATTTCCCTTCTAGCCCAGACTCGATTACAATCAAGGTTTGCAGAAGGCAAACAACATGCAGTGAACTTGCCACAGTGCCAATTAAGTGCAAACATACCCTGAAAATTAAAATGAAAATCAAATGCCAACACTATGAAAAGAAACTAAAAGCTCCCACAGAAACCATGAAGAAATAAAGGCAGGGGGAATAAAGAAAGAAGAACCTGCTCTTAGCCTAGCAATGCAGCCGCAGTCTTATTACATAACATTCTATCATCTCCCACATCTGCGTAGTCTACACCTTTATCAAATTGTTTATGTTTTAGCACATTTATAATCAAGATGTCTTAGAAGGTTGGTTTCATAAATATTATTTAATGGCAATCGCTGCTCTAGGTTTCCAAGACAACAAATGTTCTTTGCCCCAGTCACCCAGTAAATCGTGACTGTTGACAATCTTCAGGTCTTGAACCTGTGTGTTGACAGGACAGAGGTACTTTGTGGCCTAGGGAATGGCCCCAGTATGAACGTGACGGTGGTGGACTAGCTTTAGAATTGGTTGGTTTGAAACCCTTGACTACATAGCCCTATTAATCTGAGCTGTGAAATCAAAAATCCCAAATCAATATTAGGGCTATAGTTCAAAAGTAGCTACCTGTTACTGTTATATGTCCCCTTAGTGCCTAGTTCAGGGCTTAGTAAATATCTATTTAGTTTCTTTTTCTCCCTTTTTTTCTCTATACCCATTTCAGTTCCAAAGGTAGGTGGTACAAGATATAATAATAATAGTGATAATTATAATAATAGCTAATACTTAAGTAGTATTTTCTTGTTTTGGAGCTAGGTAGAAGTGGGGGTGGGGAGAAAAAGAAGTTAATCAGTATTGAATGAAGTCCGCACACAGGCTTCTAGTCTCATTTCTGCCACTTAGTAGCTATGTGATGCTGGGGAAATCATTTATACTCTCCAAGCTCCAGTTTCCTCATCTGTCAAATAAAAATAATAGTTACCTCATAGGGTTACTGTGACTCACGGTAACCCTATAAGATAAATATTATTATTATTTTTTGCAATAAGGTCTCACTCTCTCACTCAGGCTGGAATGCAGTGGTGTCATCATAGCTCACTGCCACCTCAAACACCTGGGCTCAAGCGATCCTCCTGCCTCAGCCTGCTGAGTAGCTGGGACCACAGGTGTCCACTAACACACCTGAGTAATTTTTTAAAAAATTTTGTTATAATAATGGGGTCTTGCTATGTTGCCCAGGCCCAGGTTGTTCTCAAACTCCTGACCTCAAGCAATCCTCCTACCTCAGCCTCCCAAAGTGCTGGGATTACAGGTATGAGCCACTGTATGCAGCCCTTAGATAACTATTGGTTTTACATATTTGTAAAGCAGTACAGCACCTGGCCCATAGTGGGGCCTCAAAAGTTGTAGTTCTCATCTTCTTCTCCCTCCTCATTCCCAGAGTACTGTTTTAAAAATTTCGGATAGGACACTCTTAAATTGGGAGGTGGACTTCCCAGGATCTTAGTGTAATTCAAGGAGGTGGACACAGAAACCAGTGTTCAAAGCAACTAAACAGGGTAGTAAAGGAGAGCTACCTGAATGGGGCAATCTAGTCCTTTCTTTATCTTTCTTGTTGATCTCTAAGACATTTTGTGGTGCCCAAAGTAATGAGAATGGTAAAGTTCCTACAGACTACCTGGTGCCTGCAAAGTATTTGCTCAACGCTGAATGTGTGTGTGTGTGTGAGGTGGGGGCTATGGAACATGACGGGACATGGTTTAGAATAGATTGAAAAACCTTGCCCTCTGCCATGCAGTTGAACTCCCCCTACAGCCTGGATGGTTTTACATGGCCAGAGTATAATCCTGTGTTTTATCTCTCCATCTTCCAGCTCCTCCTCACCATGGCTATCCTGGAAGATCACACCTTGCCCTTCTCCCACATCCTGACAAGTTTATGCTATCAAATCTCAAAATAGCCCAAGGTAGAATCCAGAATCCATTTAGGTTTTTAGGTGGAGAGGGAGGAGTGGGGAGAAAGGAACCAACGGTTTCTTCCCCAGAAAGCTAATGACAAAAGTCTCTGCTACCTTTCCTCTCTAGCCTTTCCTTGGGGAAAGAAAAAACCCCCAACTTCCATGATCTCCATTTAGTCCTTTTTACTCAATCACAGCTTCAATCTTGGTTATTACCCCACCTGGCTATGCAACAAAGAGAAGTCAAACTTTGATGTCATATCCCTAGAGTCATCTGTTCCTTGCAGACATGAATGTAACACAATCTTCTGAAAAAAAGATATTAGTCATTAGAGCTTTCACTCCAAAGTCTTCAACTTCTTTTTCTTCTTCTTCTTGCAACCTCAAACTCCTGGGCTCAAGCGACCCTCCTGCCTCAGCCTCCCAAGTAGCTCGGACTACAGGCATGCACCACCATGCCCGGCTAATTTTTTTCTATATATTTTTAGTTGTCCAGCTAATTTCTTTCTATTTTTTAGTAGAGACAGGGTCTCGCTCTTGCTCAGGCTGGTTTTGAACTCCTGACCTTGAGCGATCCTCCCGCCTCGGCCTCTCAGAGTGCTAGGATTACAGGCATGAGCCACCGTGCCTGGCCTAATTTTTAAATTTTTTGTAGAGCCAGATCTCGCTATTGCCATACTGGTCTCTAACTCCTGGGCTCAAGCTATCCTCCCACCTTGGCCTCCCAAAGTGCTAGGATTACAAGCATGAACCACTGTGCTTGGCCAAAGTCCTAAAGTTCTTACCTCTTCAGGTATCCCTTGCCTTTATGTCTTTCAAATGCTTATGCAGTTTCTTATTCAGATTTTTTAAAAGGCTGCTATTTCTTGGGAGGATAGCTGGAGGGTGTATGTGTGGGGGAGAGGGAATCAAGCTACAATTATAATTTTTAGCCAGAAAAAATTAAATCAGATGGTGATGAAATCCCAGGAGAAAACATAGATTAAAGTCTGCACTTTCTAAATCTGTTACTCAACTAAACACAGCTGTTAAAGATAATGTCTTTGCTGTGCATGTACATCTATAATAATGCTGCCATTAGTATTCAGATATAATGCTGGTAACTCTCCCCATTCCTAAGATGTACACTCAGAAAAACTTTCTTGAGGAATGGGGGGAAGGGGATTCTACGCTGATCCATCCACAAACTCACCTGGTTACACTTTATGTCCACAGTATGGGAAGGGAAGGAGACTAACATTTATTGAGTGATACTCTACTAAGCACTTTAATATATTTATTACTTTAATTCAAACAATAATCTTATGAGATAGTTATTATTATCTCCTTTAATAGATAAGAAAATGGAGGCTCAGCAAAAGTTAGGTAACTCTTTCAGGCCCACCTAGCTAGCAGGAGTGGAATCAGGATTCAAACCCAGCATTGAGTTACTCCAAAGCTCACGGTCCTGCCACTCAATGGCAGGCTTCTGAGGTGACTGGGCTGAGGGCCAGGGTTCAGTCTTTAGTGGGGCCACAGAAGTGAACTGACTCACCCCAAGACTATCAGGACAAACTTCAACTCATTAACATACTGCTCTAAACAATGAAGTTGAACTCTTTACATATAAAAATCCCCTGATAGAAAAGTAATAAGAAAAGGAGAGAACAGGTTACAATAAGTTCTGAACCTGAACAGTATCTATAATCAAGAGTTAGCATTTATTCAAGGTATTTTTGTCAGATCAAACTTACCAAAAGAAATATAATAATGTCTTGTCCATGAAGAGATTTTTGCACAGCTAAGAAAGTCATATTTATTATTTTTTCCAATGCCACTTATAATTAAAGTTAAGGAATTAATATGTGAATATGGATTATACAGCACTTTACAGTTTAATAAAACTATCACATCCATCCTGTCACTTGAAAATTACACCACTGTGGGACAGGAAAAAAGCAACTGTCATCTCAATTTACAGATGAGAAAACTAAGGACCTGGGAAGTAATAATACCAAGTTGTTGAGATGGGGCTGGGTGAACTCTGAAGGCCATGAGTGCTATCCTGTCTTCAGCACAGTTTTAAGTAGTGGAGTAACATGATCAAAGTGGCACTTTAGGAAGTTTGGTCAACTCAGGATGAATCAAAAGAATCAGAACTGTAGACGATAAGAATGCTGGACTAGGAGTCAGGGACTCTGCATTCAAGTTACTACTTTATTACCTTATTAGTGTGTGACCCTGCAAAATGAAGACAATGATCCCTACCACTTCTACTTAAAAGGGCTGTTGGGGGCTCAGATAACAGAAATAAGGTATGTAAGAGTGTCCAATATGTCATCAGCCACTTTGAAAGAAATCAGACCTTTGGTAACTAGAGAACTTACAGTCAGTTTTTAATAAATATTCTGTGGATCATCTATTCTGTTGTCATTTATGACACATAAGTATATTGTCATATCAATCTAAAACATTCTTTGTGAAGAAATAAGACAACAGCTCACCTTAAAATATGCTCTGTAGCTCTTGAATACTTTAGGTAGGCACTTTGTTTGAATTAGTTGAGAATGAGGTGAATGTGGTGGTATTGCTGACTCTTCCCTTATTACCTAGTCCATTTCCTCTGAACTCTAGGAATCACTAGGGTCCAAAGGAAGCAGCCTCATTTAAAGGCCAAGATACTAGTAAGAAGGCAGGAATAGTGGGGTTATGAGTCAAAGGAAAGAGAGGTACAGCAAAATGCCTTCTATCACCTGCCATTATGGCGTGAGGGATGAAGAAAAAAATCTCCACAATTACATTTTGACCTTTTCCTGGTACTAGAGACAGCTTAATTAACTCTCATTATATATCAAGATAAAAATTTCATTACATCCCTAGATCAAATGAGTCCACTGTTAGGCCAGCTTATGAACTATGGATAAGATTTATGGAATGAGAAAGGAGACTATTATCCCGACCCAAGTTGTTTTTATTTCCCTCTTCCTGTCCCATCCTTTACTGGTCCATTTTCATTTTTGCTCCAGCTATTTTCTAATTTTCTTGTCTCAACCAGTTCTGTGCTATCATTCATCTCTTTTGCTCACAAAATGTTCCAACATATTTACAACAATTCTGAAGTAACTGTACCACATTCAGATAGGGCATTTTCATCTCTGCCTTACCCTACAATGTTTAAATTGGTGTTTTTTTGCCAGGATGCTAGGCCTCTGAAAAGGTGAAAGCCAGTATTGTTATAAAAACAGCACCCTAAATATGATGAAGTAATTAAAAATCTGGAATCCCTATTGAGACTATCTAATAAAAGGCACCTTGCTGTTTGGAAACACATCACATAATCACTTTAGAGCCTGTCATTTTGTTAATACCTTGCTCACTACTGAGCTTGCTCTCCCAGACAGGCAATCTTAGGTTCTTGGAATATGAGTAAGTGAAACTTAAGGAGCTAGAGTTTTCCAGTCAATGGGTATGGAAAGCTGAACAGTTTTTAGGTGGGTTAACATGACAAAGTTTGCTGCTACTTCTTACCCCTGCCCCCAGCCCCAATACACTAGAGCTCTGTCTTGGCACCTCAGGGTGGCAGCTCCAGCTGCTTACACTAACTAAAATCTCTGCAGTCACCCAAACAGTTGTCACTGAGAAGCTATGGAATGATGAGGCAATACTGTGATTTGATTCCATTTTGGTAAAGAGGCCACAGTAGGCTCAACATTGTATTACCTGCGAAATTACTGTGGAGAATAATGTGGCACCTTAGAGCCAATGATCTCCAACCACTTAATTGTAGCTAGTAATTTCTTTAGTATTTTATGAATGATTTATTTATATTGAAAGACACATTTTACTTTTATTTACTTATTTATTTAACCATAAAGTGATCAACAGCAAGGGGGCAGAGGTACACAGAATTTTACCTGAAAAAGGCATGGTAGCCTTTGTACTCTGTAGATCAAATCTTGGCCCTGTTGAACAAAGAAGGCAACCTATCCAAGAAGAGGAATTTCTCCAAAAACGCGAGCATGTCAACATTTCCCCACGTATTGCAGATAATGTACTGGTATGCATGAATAGGCGGCACAGTGTTTGCAGGTGAATGGCAATAAACAGCTCTCACTGTCAATGCCTCCCATATGGTAATTTTCATTTTTTTATTGAGCTGTTTCAAAGTGAAGCTACACCACAGTCAAGGCCCATGGGAAATACAGAGATGTAGATTTTGAACCAGTTAAATTGGAGTCTTATCACCCTTAGGAGTGGGCCCACTTTATTCCTAGACAGTAGGATTACCGCATATTCCAAAGAGTAAGTCAACTTTTTAAGGTTAAAAATACATAGAATGTCTTATGCTCTTTTGGGTAGATGCCTAATAATGGTATTGCTGGATCGAATGGTAATTCTATTTTTAGCTCTTTGAGGAATCTCCAAATTCTTTTCCACAGAGGTTGCACTAATTTGCAGTCCCACCAGCAGTGTAAGAACGTTCCTGTCTCTCCACATCCTCACCAGCATTTGTTGTTTTGGGATTTTTTGGTAGAGGCCAATCTCACTGGGGTTAGGTGGTATCTCTTTGTGGTTTTGATTTGCAAGAAAATAATTTTTTAAAAAATGAGAGGAAGATGAGTGAGACTAGAGGCAGAGACCAATCAAGAGGCCTTTGATTAGGACCAGAAGAAAGGAGAGCATGTGCTACGTTACATGCACTGTATAGGCTTCTTGTATATTGACTCATTTAAACTTGTGATAACCCTGTGGGGATATGTTCTATTATATTTTTATAGCTTTCCCATTTTACAGATGAGGAAACAAAGCACCAAACAGACAGCTTGTTCAAGTAACAAGGATAAAAATTGCGGATCCAAAATTCCAACTCAGGCAGCCTAACTCCAGAAACCACCCTCTTAACTGCTAATCCATGTTAGGTTCTAATAGTGATGATGAAAATGAGACAGAACTTAGAGACTGAATAAGATAATGATGAAAAAAAAGAGAATCTTGGTTGAGTCCCAGGTCTCTAGGTTAGATGTATTAAAGAAGTATAGTGTCATTACCCAAAAGAGAGACCATAGGAAAAGCAAAGATGTTGCTAGGGGCAGCAGAAAAGAAAAAATAATTTAGTTTTGAAAATTGAGTATTCCGTAAAATATCAAAACAGAGATGCACAAAAGGAAGTTTGGTACACAAAGATAAAGGTCTAGAGAGATCACTGCTGGAAATAATAATAGGAGAGTGT
>CAUYRT010100625.1:0-27963 GCA_963574885.1 Lepilemur ruficaudatus | reverse complement strand
GATTGCTCAAGGTCAGGAGTTCAAAACCAGCCTGAGCAAGAGCGAGACCCTGTCTCTACTAAAAATAGAAAGAAATTAATTGGCCAACTAAAAATATATAGAAAAAATTAGCCGGGCATTGTGGCGCATGCCTGTAGTCCCAGCTACCCGGGAGGCTGAGGCAGAAGGATCGTTTGAGCCCAGGAGTTTGAGGTTGCTGTGAGCTAGGCTGACGCCATGGTACTCACTCTAGCCTGGGCAAAGAGTGAGACTCTGTCTCAAAAAAAAAAAAAAAAGTAAGACTTATTGCTGTGTCTTAACTCAACCCTCACAGTTACAGAATTACAAAGCTCTCATTTATTAATATTGTTACATCACAATTTTCTATCTCAAATCCAGTAGGACATTAAGATAGTTTCAATCTAATAGATTAACCCAACTGTTGCTCCCTACTTCTCATCACTGGTATCTTGGTTAAGACGTGGCAGAGCTCTGGAAGATCCTAGTCTGAGGAGTAGCTTACCTGAATCTTGCCTCAGCTACTGTTGGCATAATGTTCACACATAAACCATGGAGCCACAGATAACAAGAAGCTACCCTGTGCCTTGTCCACATGTTAAAATTCTTCTAACATCTTCACTATCTCCTGTGGTATAAGAGAATCCAAAGAAGAGGTCCAATTTTATTTTACAACCAGCTTTGCTGGACTGGGTATGTATTCTGAATGTTAAGGCATATTCATATTTCAATACTGATGAAATTATTAGACAGGCCTTGGCAAAATTGTGAAAATCTGAAAGTTGTACCTTTAGAAGATCCTTTTTGCGCATCCCCTTTCTTCCCTTTTGAGTCTCAGTTCTTATTATCTGTTTTTTTTCCCTAGAGATAGGGTCTGGGCTTTGTTGCCCGGGCATGAGGGCAATGGCATCATCAGAGCTCACTGCAACCTCAAACTCTGGGCTCAAGTGATCCTCCTGCCTCAGCTTCCCATGTAGTTGAGACTACAGGCACATGCTACCACACCCAGCTAATGTTTTTATTTTTTGTAGAGATGGGGTCTCAGCTGTGTTGGCCAGGCTGGTCTTGAACTCCTGACCTCAAGTAGTCCTCCCACCTCAGCCTCCCAAAGTGCTAGGATTACAGGCGTGAGCCACCATGCCCAGCCTTAGTATCCCTTTAATTCCTCTTGGTTGTCCAGGGTCCTCCACATTGACACTCTTCATTCTCTGGAGTATTCCATAATCCCTGTGTCACTCACCTTAAAATTTATCTGCACTGAGAAGGAGCTTTTACAACTTTCAAAGCAACTAGCTAGACAATCTAATTTATGACAATCATGTTAATGGATAATACCAACTAGAGTTGAACTATGGCTCCACCACTTCCTTGCAGCCTGCCCTTGGGCAAGTTATTTAACTTCTTTTTGCCTGACTTTCCTCGTCTGTACAGTGGAGATAACAAGAGCACCTACCTTATAGGGCTCTTGTGAGAATTAAACAAGTTAGTACATATAAAGTGGTTAACACAATGCCTGGCACATAGTATGTGTTCAATAAATGTTAGCTATTGATAATTACATTTTAACAGAGACTCAAGTGTTCAGTCAGACTGAAGACCTTGTGGAAAACCCTTTGGGATTTATTTTGGTGGCCTGTATTTTCAGATATTTTAACACAAATTCTGTTTGCTCTATGTGGGAAGCGTAAGTGGCGACTGTCTGCACAGCTGTACATTACAGAAAGACCAACGAGAGAATAAGGGTCCTTCCGCATTACTCAGAGGTAAAGCTCTTTAATTAACATAAAACTAAAGAATTCCTTTAAGACAGACAAATACTCTAACAAAGGATGCCCCTGGGAAGTAACTCAATCATCAATTTTCTAAAACCCTAGTATCTTGTGAGAGGGTGTTAACACTGCCTTTGCCTTTTCTCTCTGGCTTCTCTCAAATGATGACTACTCTCCCTCATTGGCTGGCCTGTGCATTTTGACACATCTTCCTGGGCTTGGCCTTATACATCTTTATGACTAGTATCAAAAAAATCCCAGGAAAATGTATTATGGCACAATGTAATGTGCTGAAAGTCATTTTTCCTTTTCATAGGGATCATCTCAGTTATAGAAAGTGTGCTTTTTAAATATATTAAAAGAAATTCAGACAAGTTTTTAAATCCTGTTATCTCTGTAATGACTTAGTTTCTAGGCAAAATTGGCATCCTTTTAAAAGCTTGATTTTTTTTTTCCTTTTCCTTCAGTTCCTTTCCTTTTTCATAAATGTGGCCTAGAAGATAAACCTGTTGTATGAAGCCACAGACTGAAGGCAAAAACACAAGACAGGAAAGAGGTTACACAGTTTCATATGATAAAGCCAAGATAAGAGAGAGATCAAATCACTCTCATCTCTTTCCAGCCGATGTTTGAACTTGCCAGTGTCGAAGGTAATAATGCACACTTCAATGTATCTTCCTAACAACCGTTTAATGTGACTTTTGGTGTTCACATGTGCTAGTCCAATTCTATTTTTTTTTTTTTAACATTTACAGATTTTGCTTTTCCTCTTTTTCTTACACGGAATTTTACACATTGATTCTTTTCTATTTAAAAAAATGGATTGAAATGTTATCTTCGCTTTGTATTTCCTCTCCTCCCCTCCCAAACTCAGACACCAGCCCCTTTGAACTTTCTTGAGTGACCACATATTGCTAGAGCTATTTCTGTCATGAGCTTAAAAGCACCATGCATAAGTCATTCCCTATTTTCTTCTCACTCCCTTTCAATTCAAAGTATATGCTCTCTTGGCAGTACAGAATGATACATTTCAACAGACTATGCTTTATAAAATGTCTGTTAGACCATTTTATTTTATAGAGAATCAAACGTTCATGTCTTAAATATTGGCTAACACTAGGTACTTCAATATTGAGGTTATATAAAGCATGGTCCAAATAATGGCGTTCTAGTATGTCATGGAGTTAATAGTATTATTTATATTCAAATAAATGTTTCCATCCATCCTGCTTCCCCTATCACTTTCAATTATAAACTATAAAGTAAAATTGAAATTGTCAAGTTTCATCATGTGTTGATTAACCACATCTGAGCTCTTTAAACTTAACTATCAACTGAAATACTGAGAACGTGTATTTTGTTCCTTGATTTCTCTTTCTGTTACTGCCTTCCCAGGTATTTTTGTGATTTAATGTCAGCTACGTGAGCTTCTGAATACAGCCACTGAAAGAACTACAATGTTGAACTAAATTTAGAGAAAATCAAACTTTTTTTTCCAAATTGATTTACTTAAATGGCCAAGGGCAAAATTTGAAACTTAAGTACTAAGTCGAAATCTTATGTATCTCTAAACAATTTATTCTTTGCAAGTACGGAATGCCTTTTTAATTATTTTAAAAGTAAGAAATATAGAAAATAGTTACTACATAATAGGTACAGTCAATCTTCATTATTTGCAGATTCCAAACTTAGGAATTTGCCTCCTCACTGAAATTTACTTGTAACTCCAAAATCAATGCTTGTGTTGTTTTCATGGTAATTAGCAAACACGCAGAGTGCAAACAATTTGAGTCATCCAACGTGCACGTGCACGTTCCCAGCTGAGGTCAAACAAGGCAACACTCTGCCTTCTTATTTCAGCTCTCATACTATAAACCAATGTCCCTTTTGTGGTCTATTTGGTGCCACTTGTTCACATTTTTTTGTGCTTTTTTTGGGGGGGTGATTTTGCTGTTTAAAATGGCTCCCACACGTAGTGCTGAAGTACTGTCAAGTGTTCCTAAGCACAGGAAAGCGGTGATGTTTCTTATAAAGAAAATACATGTGTTAACAAGCATAATTCAAGCATAAGTTGTAGTGGTATCGGCTATGAGTCCAATGTTAATGAAACAACAAAATATATTAAATAAGATTTCTTAAACAGAAACACATATAAAACAAGGTTATATACTGACTGGTTAATGAAAATGTGACCCGAGGCTTGCAGGAACCTAACCTTGCATTTCCCCTAAGGGCAATGGTTCAGTACTTTGTAAAACATAACTACCACAAATAACAAGATTTAACTGTATTTTAAAAACAGGTTTAGTTAGAACTGCCAATATATGTGCTACACAAATAAATTGATAAAATGTCTTTCTATGCCAAGATTGCTGGGTCATAGGTCCTTGGACTTTCCCACAAAAGAAGTATTGAAATTAGATTTGATTTATTTTGATAAAGATAATTCCCTACTTGCAGACAATAAACATGTCCTGAGTGATCAGCAAGTAGATTTCTAAGAGTGCTTAAAGAGAACATTTATTTAAAGATTCTTTTTTTTTTTTTTTTTTTTTTTAGACAGAGTCTCACTTTGTTGCCCAGGCTAGAGTGAGTGCCCTGGCATCAGCCTAGCTCACAGCAACCTCAAACTCCTGGGCTCAAGTAATCCTACTGCCTCAGCCTGCTGGGTAGCTGGTACTACAGGTGCGAGCCAACACACTTGGCTACTTTTTTGTTGCATTTTTAGTTGACTGGCTAATTTTTTTCTATTTTTAGTAGAGATGGGGGTCTTGCTCTTGCTCAGGCTGGTTTCAAACTCCTGACCTCGAGAGATCCCCCGCCTCGACCTCCCAGAGTGCTAGCATTACGGCACTCTCTTTGAGAGATCAAATCTCTCTAAAGATTCTTAAAGTCACCTTATAAAGAGTAACACAGAAAAAAATGAACGTTTGTGATTAGGTTACCAAAATAATTGTTGCCACAGTGTACAACCCCACAGAGAGAAATGATTTTTAAAAAGTCAGGCATCAAAGAGATTTTTCTCTTCATCTAGTTTCCTAAATGCATATGAGATATTGCATGAACTACATAAGGCTAAATTAAAATACAGGTGAATGTGATTTTGTTGTGGTAGTAGTGAGGTGTCTGGTTGTTGTTGGTTATCCTTTGAAACCAATTCTGTTTCCGAGGGTAGGGAATGTCTAAGGTATGATGCATTGCTAAATAATGAAACAAAAACTGCTTTGCTTTGAAATAATTTATTATGTGACTAGCAACTCAATTCTCACAGCACCAGATTTGCAATGTATGGAAGTCTACAATAGGTTTGACAAGTGACTTGGGTCATAAGCAAACAAGATAGCGTTCCGTCCATTTGCAGTTGAAGTGCAGTGATACACTTTAAGTAAGAAGGGCTGTGAAAAGAGTAACACAGCTACTTCGATCGTGCTATAGGCAAAGCACAATAAGTGTCGATTAATGTGAGATTTATTGACAGGTTATGAACCAAGGAGCCAAGAGGGTGGCCAGCTGGTCACTGCCTAATGTTTAAATTGCAGCACCCTAATGATTTTCGCTTTCCTCCAGCACATTTCCTGTACTCCCACTTTTAGTCACTGCAGTCATAGATTTTCTACCAGTAACCTTCACCTACTCTCTAGTCATCGAAAAAGCTGCTTATTAGGCACTAATTCTAGATATTTTCCCTAAATTTTTCTTGGTTTTATTTTTCCCATTATACCTTTTAAATAATAAATGTAATTAGTGGTTCCATAAGGCTTAATATTTAAAGTACTTTCATCGTTGTTAAGAGTCAGTCCTTACCACATCCATGAGAGTTAGGCCAGCTCTGTTCTGTTGTCTACCCTAGGCGCCTTCCTGTCAAAAAGAAAAACTTCATAAACTCCTTTCAATGAAGGATCGTATTTTGTCCATCCTCAATAGACCGGGGCGTGAGTGCTCGGACTTAATCCATGTTTACCAGTAACTGGGACAGACATGTGCTAAGATACTGCTGAGCATATGCTACTTAGAACAAGGGATTGGGTCTTATTTTATTAAGCTTGTATATAATACATAACACATTTCCATACACACCTGGGCAATCAAAAGAAAATTGATGACTGTGAGTAAGGTAAGTAAAATATACTCCCTCCTGGATTCAAAGTGATCATCTAATTGAGGCAAATTACCTTCTCCTGGATTTGCTTACAATAGAAAATGTAGCTCCGGAAAAGCTTAATGATACTGAATTGGTATCCTTTTGAACTAAATTATTCCTTCAGAGAGCAAAATGGTCTTCCCGGAAGAGGTAAATTACCTCAAACATGCGAGCACTTTACCTCAAAGAAAGCGAACTGATTTGCTCTGGGAACGCCATCTTCAGTCGCCCATGCCCTCCTGCACACGGAATGGGCCACTGTAAACCATCTGTCTACTACTACTTAAGTACTTCCAAATACAGCTGAAGCGTTTTCCTCCTTCAAGTGGCCATATTGGAATGTGAACTCTCTGAGGACAGGGATCTATCTGCTCTCAGTGGGAGATTCAGATTGTGGTAATTAAAATAGCATGCTTGTAAAAGGTTTGACATTTGATTAGGGGAAATTTTTTCAGTGCTATGACTCTAGCACAAATGGGGTGAAAATGGTTGATAATCCTCTCCATGGTGAGGCCCATTTGTGGGAATGGGCCGCTCCTGCTGGTTGAATTCGCTCTGTGACCTCTTGAAAAATAGCAGTATAGATCCAGCTAATCCCCTCTGTTAATCTTCTCTGAAACAGTTCTTGTAAATGCTAATGAAGAGCCTCCCTTGATTTCACATATTCTGCAGTAGTCCAGCCCTCTGCTCTAAGCACTGTTTTAGGAGCTATGCCTCCTGGCACAGACATGCTGAAATACTCCAATATTGTAGCTTTACTATTTGGACTTGATTTTTCTTGCATTTTAATATGGTCCTTCTGCGTATTTGAATAAGCCATCCTTAAATCTTTTTTATTGCTGTCATTGTTTTTGCTGCTGCTGTTCAGAAATGGAATTGGCACGAGCCAGATTGAGGAGATATTACTTGTATTTATTTCTTTACCACTCAATGACTACAAGCATTCTATTCTCATCCAATATTCATTCAAAAATTGTTCCGATTAGGCCTTGCTTTTTGCCTTTCTACCATGTTTCTAACCTGCCAATTCTTTGTTTTCTGTCGTGTTTGTAATAAATAAAGTCTTAATAAATAAAACTTAATTCACTATCAGCTATCAATCTAATTAATGTACCTTGATCATCAATAAGGATGTTAAAGCAAAAGGGGCCTTTTACCAGACTATGTGGCACCTCACTGAAATTCTTTCCTTAATATTGTATAACATCTGAAGCTATTCTGGCATAGCTATATAGACTATATACCATCATATATACTATGTGAATATAGTATATAGTTTATATAGCTATATACTACTATATAGACTATATATTTAGTCTATACTGTAGACTATAGCTATATAGATGATATACTATATTCAAGCTACCTGATATTGTTTGAATGAACTCTTTTTATTTTCTTGGTCACCAACAGATGATTCGCTGGTAACCACTTCTTTGTCAGACCTTTACAATCTAGTGTTTTTCATAATTCTGGTTTCTTTGACCTGGTGATGTCAAGACTTCTTGTCTACTTCACAACACACTCAACAGAAACCAATCTTCCTCACACGCACCCCTCCAACTGTATACAATGGGCTTCAGTTCAAAGGGCTGCATTTAATTTAAAGATCAGTGTGTTTCTGCTTCTTTCAACAATCCTGCACGTTGGTGTCTATAATCTTTGCCAATGCCAAATGTGTATTTCACTTTGAGGGCAACTATTTTGAAATTGTGTAACTGCAGCTTACATTTTCTCCTAGAAAATAGAGTTCACTTTTTTCTCCTTTTTGGCCATATAAATTTTCAAGAAAGCTTGCCAGATAATAAAACTTGATTTCCTTGTACGTCAGGCACATTGCCTTCTCCACCGGATTGCATCTTTGAAATGGTAGAGCAATGCAAAAATCTACCATGCACATGTTTAATTCATCGGCTGACCTTTTAAAACGTAGATTTTGTCATTAAACTAAAAGTGATCCAAACCTTTAGATATACAGTACAGCAATATCAGACCCATAATAACTCTACACAGGGGTCCATGGTTTAAAAGCATGGTTTTGGTGTTAAATAAATTGATTTCTCTCTCTTTTTCTTTCCAGGTTCTACTCTACTTTTTGTCCATCTCTCACTCCTAAGAGATGAGGCAAATTAACTCCTTACAGGTAAAGGGAGCAAGAGACTCTAGGAGAAAGGAAAAAATTTTTCCAAAATAGCTTTGATTGATTGTGAACCTAAGTCACTAAACTGACTTTGCTGAGGTGGGAACTGTCATAAGTTGTTCTCATCCCCCTGCCCTCCTCCACCCACTTCACTGTCCATCTCCAGCACACACTCAGTGTCTGGCTAAATTCTGCAACTTTACTATTCTTTATTATGCAGAGACTAATTCTGGAACCGTGACCTCCTTGAGAGTTGGGACCAGGTCAATCAATCTCAGTATCCTCAAGGCCTGGCACAGAGTCTGGGACATGTGTGGGCTCATGGAATAAATGTCTGTCGAAGGATTAGTTAAATAATGAATAGGATTTTAAATTTTTCTGATGCTCTTATACTTTTCTCCAATCCCCAAACTACAATTAAGTGTGAATAGAGGGCAAAGTCTCCCAATCACATTGGCCTGAATTCCCTCAATTTTCATTCTGTCGAAATGGCAACCCATCTTTACTATACCATTGCTATCTAAATGGAATATGTCTGCATTAACATTTCAATTAAATTAAGTTTAAAATTCCAGACTTCCACTCAATGTACTATGGTCAATAAGTTACTGAAAAACATTCGCAATTATTTATTGATGCTGGCAGAAAAACAAAGATAAATAGACATACTAAAATTTATAATCATACCTTCTTTTATGGGCTTCACATTTATCTGACAGTATCAATAAATATCCCCCTACAAGTACAATAATATTGAGGGCTCATCAGAAAAAGATTTTTAAAGCATTCTCACATCAACAGGAAATGACAGACACATGTAAGTGAAAACTAACTTTATTAGAAAAATAATTGCACTGAATTCCTGTAATTGGGTGTTTCTAAAAATCACCACAGTTTCAATTACTCAAGGATCGTGATGGAATTTCACCTCGTGAAAATGCAGGGAGTTAACCAAATTATTTATTTCTTTTAAATGGTGGATAACATGAATAAAAGGATTACTATGTTATTTAAATCTAATTTAAAAACATAATTTACATGATGAAAATTGCTTTACTTCTTAATCAGAGTCACTCTGATGGAACTGCTTTAATAAAAGTTTCTTTTTTATACATAATTTAGCTTTCCTATTAGAAAATGAATTCTTCTGTCTCCAAATTACAAATTGCTGCACACTTTTAACCTTTTCTTCAATCCTAAAGCTTGCCTGTGATGGATACTTCCTGATAACCCCATTGCCTTTAGTTTGCATTTCTTTCCTGCTTAGTTGTCAAACTCGTATTATGCTGGTCCCCAATTTAACACCGTTACTACCCAGTGAGATAGCGCCCAAAGAAAGAGGTGGAACTGAACGTTTTCCAGGCCGCTACCCTTCCCATGGCTTCCCATTCATCAGAAGGCACCCAGCCTCCCTCGGCTTCTTTTCCTGCAAATGAAATTCCTTTCTCATCACCAAGGAGAAAGAAGCCAGGGCAGCATGAACAAGATATGCAACCTCAGGGAAAAGAAAGGAGATATGCAAACTAAACAGTCTTTTTATAGGTATCATAGGATCACATCAATTGTTGATACCAACCCCTGACAGGATGAAATTGCATAGATTAGCAGAATCGAGAACTGCAGTTCTATGAATCATTTTAGGTCACGGGATCAAATCGCTGAAAGGTGCCTTAGAGACCATTTTGTCCTACCCTCTCATTTTGTCAATGAGGAAACTGAGGCTTAAGGAATATAAGTGCGTTGCCCAAAGTCACACAGCCCGTAAACGTCGGATCTTGAGCTAGAACCCAAGTTTCTTTCTTTTTTTTTTTTTTGAGACAGAGTCTCACTCTGTTGCCCGGGCTAGAGTGAGTGCCGTGGCGTCAGCCTAGTTCACAGCAACCTAAAACTCCCGGGCTCAAGCGATCCTTCTGCCTCAGCCTCCCCAGTAGCTGGGACTACAGGCCTGCGCCATCATGCCTGGCTAATTTTTTCTATATATTTTTAGTTGTCTGGCTAATTTCTTTCTATTTTTAGTAGAGACGGGGGTCTCGCTCTTGCTCAGGCTGGTTTCGAACTCCTGACCTTGAGCGATCCTCCCGCCTTGGCCTCCCAGAGTGCTAGGATTACAGGCGTGAGCCACCGCGCCCGGCCAGAACCCAGGTTTCTTAACTTCCAGCCTAGGACTTTTCCCACGTCAACCTCGTTATGATGAAGAAAGCAGAGTGCTTCGGTGCAACCACTTCATCCTCATCCCCATAGCCCCCCCCCAATCTCATTTCCATATCTGCCCCCTCTCTTTTTAATACATGCTTACATTTGAATGTATTTCATAATGTGAAACCGTTTCCCCTAAAGCTTTTTATTGTTTTTTCTATTAATTCCCACCTATCTAAATTTTGCCAGCCTCACAGCCCCTCTGTTGCCACAGGTCACAGTCGCCTGACCCAGGTCGGGCCAGCTAGTTTAACTGCCCCATTAGACTGACGGAGCTAGTAAAATTCAATACGTAGTGTCAAAATTCCCAGTGACCTCTCCAAGGATATTGTTAAAAGAAATGAAAGATGATGCAGCAATTCAGTTAATTAAAAATACACTTGCAATGAGTCCGAAGGAGAAGTAAGCATTTTCAAACACGGGCATGGAAATATATAGATGCTACAGGACTATATGCAAAACTATTTAATCTTATAAATATGTCATTTTAATTTCAGCTAATGGATATGGACACTTTTAAAAATGTAAGGGAACTAGACATTAATTGATAAATTTTTTGCCTCACCAAAGCAGGGTACTGCATACAGGAGTCTAGGCACTGTCTTGATTTTACATATTGTGTTAATGAGTATATAAAAGGCCTATTTAGGTTTTCATTTAGATGTTTTATTTAGGATGGAAAATTAGATTATGTGTGCAATAAACTGCCACTGAATTATAATTATACATAAACCATTAGGGAATGAAGTTTTTAAAAGTCTTATCAGATAATGTAAGCAGAATGGTAACAATAAATAATAAAACAATGAAAAATGGCAATTGCCCTGGATTGTGTATTAAATATATCAAAACTAAATGACTACATAACACTAAGATTGTTAAATCTTTCCCTCTTTCTGCTTTTCTCCTCTCTCTCTCTCTCTCTCTCTGCCCCCCCACCTATCCTTTATCCACGATATTCATTTTTTAGTGTGTCTGCCAACCCCATGACCCTATCTCTTACAATCCCCCAACAGAGATGTGCCCCAGGTGCTGTGTATGTACCATGTAAGTGATACCACCCCTCCCTCTGAGCCAAAGATGATTGGACATGTGGAAGCATTTGACCTAACCTGGGCTGATTTTTCTTCTGAGCCCTCTCCTAAGCCATAGCTGATTGGATGACGGTAAACATTTACCTCAAGGCGTACCCATCACAATCAGATTCTTCTCCTGGGAATTTGGACTTATGATGCAGAAATTTTAACTGAGGCTCTGATGTTTAGTTAAACTGAGAACATAGAAATTCAGAGGCTATAAGGAGACCATGTTTTTGTATATGCTGATATTGTGAAAGTTGACCTAGAGAGAGAGAGGTGAAAGATAGAAAAGTGGCCCAGTTTCTTAACAGCATTCCAGTTACTCATGAAGCCAAAACTGCCCTTTCAACCTTGGGTTCCCTTGAAGATTTCTTATAATAAATTCCCTTTTTTCACTTACACTTATTTTAGTGCGCTTATGTTATTTGCAGCCAAATGCACAATAACTAAGACCCTTCTGCTCTTTTTCCTTTTCTTTCTTTTTCTCATAAGCATGCAAACAAACTACATCCCCCCATACACACAGATACTTACATATATGCACACATACACACCTATTTAAATTACAAACCAAGAATTCTAGGATTCCTTATGCTGGGAGACTTTTGAGTTCCTAAACTTTGCCACATTGTACCCTTATCACTGTTCTTTGCATCAGCTAAAATGTTTTTTAGGGATGAATGTTGGGGATCACCTGTTCTGAAGGGTTTGCAATACATTGCCTCACTTTCTCTCTCCTCATTAGACTCTCCCTTAATAAGGAATCACACTTCCAGACTTAGTCTTACTGATATTTCTAACTGTTCACAGAACATATATACTTAATGAAATTAATAGCATCCAGTTCCAAAGTGAAGATTGAATAGATACCTTGAAGCTGTGTCTCCTTGGCTATATATGAGCAACAGTGTCGCCATCCATCTTGATGTTTCCAAAATACAGACAGAGCATTTTCAGAACTAACTCAATGTTTCACTTTCTATTCAGATATATAATTATAAAGACTGGATGTGTTATGTGTGTTACAATTTGCATGGCATGTACACTTGGTAGGGTTCATTTTTTACCATTTTGACAATTGATTTATAAATGATCAAATCTATACATTGTTCAGTTCATCAAAAGTGACTGAAGTACAGTGTCAACCATGCTGCAGTCCATTAATGTTGTTGTTATTGTTTTTGTTTCTTCTAGTAGATATTACTTTTGCTGTAGTTTGTTGCATGTAATTTAAAGATATCCAGAAAATATCATCTCAGAAGACTATTACCTTAAAAGCCTAGGAAAAGTAAAGGCTTCACCAAAACAGTGTTAAATATTATCAATGTTGACTTTAAAAATATAAAGGATCTAAAGGAGAGGGGTCAATCAATTAACAGGAGGGAAGAGGACTAAAAAGCCACAGTCAGTATCACTATCACTAATTCCAGATTTGATTTGGCAAAAAAGATTTACAGAGCATCTGTAAACAATCTACACATGTGCTAGAGTTTGGATATTTGTCCCCTCCAAATTTCATGTTGAAATTTAATCCCCAATGTTGGAGGTGTGGTCTGGTGGGAGGTGTTTGGGTCATGGGGGCAGATCCCTCATGAATGGCTTGGTGCCCTCCCTGTGGTAATGAGTGAGTTCTCTCTCTATTAGTTCACGTGAGAGCTAGTAATTAAAAAGAGCCTGACACCTCCCCCCACTATCTCTTGCTTCCTCTCTTGCCATGTGATCTCTGCACATGCCAGCTCCTCTTCCTCTTCTGCCAGTAGTGGAGGCAGTTTTAGGCCATCACCAAATGCCCAGTTTTGAACCTTCCAGCCAGCAGAATCATAGGTTAAATAAACCTCTTTTCTTTATACATACATCACCCAGGTTCAGGTATTCCTTTATAGCAACACTCATACAACACATATATTGCCAGCCGACTACATGTGCAATTCTGTGCTTGGCAAACTGAAAGGTGCAAAATTTAAAAGATAGAGTATTTGTCCAAAAAAAGTTTAGAATATAGCTGGCTAGAAAGATATATTGAAATTAATTAATATGAGGAAAATTAGCCAAGTGCCAAATTATTGGTAGAGATAGTTGGTACAACATAAATCCTAAAAGGGGAAAAAATCATTATGGGCTTAAGTGAGCAGGAGTGAGGTCTAGGTGAAGTGGTACTTGAGTCCACACATTCATTCAACAAATCATTATTGTACAAGTATTGTGTTCAACTCTGGAGTTGCGTCTAAAAGGACAGATAATAATTTTATTGGCATAGAGAAAGAATAACATTGCTACATGAATACACAGCAGAAACAAAGGTACAAACAAGGGAATATGCAGAGCACATTTTAGGGACATTGATTAGATTCATTTGGTTCTTATAGGAGAATCATGAGATATATTTAGAGAAGTTGTTTCAGGCCAGACATAGAAGATCTTGGAAGCCAGGCCAAAGAGTTTGGACTTTAACCTTGAGGACATTGATAAGCCACTTAAAGGGCAACTACAAGTACAATTCTGCACACAGAGTTTTAGGAAAATAAATCTGGTGGTGAGGAGATGATTTCAGATTGTAGATAAAGTTGAGACTTAAGACAAAGACTAATTAGATCACCACAATAATATCATTGTGAGATGATAAGGGATGGAATAGGAAGCTGGCAGCAGATAGAAATGGGAAGGAAAAAAGTGAGAGACAGGTGTTCTAGAGATACAATTGGATGTGAAGGAAAAAGAAGGTGGAGGAGAGTCAAAGATTATAGTGACCTTTGAGGCCTAGATGCCTCAAAGAAACTAATGAATGAGTTCAGTTTGGGGTACGTTGAATTGGAAACAATATGAGGTCACCCAAATGGAAGTATCAGAGGGATTAGTGCATGATGGAGATGGTAGGCTGGGAATATAGGATCCAGAGTCACATACATAAAGTATTGGCTGCTATAGCTGCTCTCAAGAGCTCACAGTCCCAGTAGCATATTACATGCTAAAGTATGCAGTACAGTGCTATAAATGGTTAAGGAGAAATAAACACAAGACCTAACAATCACTAAAGGCTTCCTGAAAGAGGCGACACTTGAATATGGGCTAAAGAAAAGCCTGTATGACTTGTGGAGTTTCTCAACATAATGGTGACATTCACATAAATGATAAATGTCTCTTATGAGTCTTTCCTCAGAATCTTAGACCTTAAAGCTGTTGGGGTAATTAAAAGAGACTATGGCAGTGAACTTAATGAAAATTAGGCACCAGCCTAAACCACTGGATTTAGGTGCTTTTGTTTGTTTTTTTTATCCCTTCTCTATTTGGTTTACAAGACTGTTTCTGGAAAAGCTCTTAGGGTAGCTCAACAAAAAAACACTTAACTCTCTTAGCTTGTGATGTGAGATTAAAGAAAAATTGAGTTGCCTTAAAGGGTGAAATAAGTGACTAGAATAAAATTTTGCCTACTTTTTGCAAACATTTGAAAGTGTTTACTCTGTAAAGCACTAGACTGAGTTGGAAGGAGGGAGAGTACAGGGAAACAAAAATGACAAAGACACAGCCCCTGCCCTCAGAGGAGCTTATTGTCTGGTAGAGATGATCACCCAGACATAATACAAAGTACACAGGATCAAAAGGGAAGCAAGGGAAGTTCTAAAAGTTGTGACTTGAAATCCTTATGGTATGGTGTGGAAGGGTCACTTGTAAACCCTTTCCCAGTGACAGAGCTCAGTCAGCACCAGTTAGCAAGCCATGTAAGATTGTAATGGGCTTATCCATTAAAGAAAATCATTTACAAGCTGTACTCTGCATTTGTAACACAGGCATTTATTTCTAAAGCAACTGCAGTTTGAAGGAAAATGTAAATGAAGCTCTTCCTTTATTTTAAAACTTAGTTTCTGGTGATGTCATTATTCAAAGCATCAGAAATAGGCTTTGAAATGAAAAAAAAAGAAGTTTTTTCTTAACTCACATTTTACAACTCTAATATTTCAAGTGAAGACTTACTTGGATGAAAGTAAGAAAGAAAGAGAATTCAGTAGCTTTTTGGCTGGAAAAGTTTGGCACTCTTCCATGACTTGCCTGCTGCAAGAGCCAGAATTTGATTCAGGAGGAGCTGAAAGCTTCTCCATGCTGCTCCGGTGGCCCAGAGATTCTGGCTTTGGACAGCACCATCTGGACCAGTGTGAACGACAAAGTCAAACCTCCCACGTGCATTTGCCTGGCTGGGCAAATCAACTTCAGAGCAAGGGCACAGGCTGCCTCTTGGGCTCCATCAGCTTTCTCCCTTGATGCTGCGGATAGCTCCAAGGTGCCACTGTCATCATGAAGAGAGTAAGGCAGCTTTTCCTGTTGCCATATATTGCAAAGAGTCCAATTGTGAGTTGCTATTTATCCTGTTTTTTTTGGCAGCTACAGTTACTCAGTTTCCTGTATCATCTTCTCCTCTGTGAATCTAAGCGCTTTCCTTGAATATAAATCCCAACAAGTGTCTTCTTTGGCAATCCCTTATTAGAGGAGGTTTTTCCGGATTGTTTTATAAATGGGGGTGAATGTGGCTAGCCAGCCTGAGCTGAGCTGCACAGACTGTATTGTATCTCAAATCTCACTTATCACGTCAGTGTGTTAGTTATTTTAGTCATGCCTGCTTTTCTGTTTCATTACCCTTGACAAAAATTTAAAGTTCTGGAATCACTGCGCTAGATTTTGAAACCAAATGAAGTGGTCACAAGCCTTATAGTAATCTATGTTTCCATGTTCCACATCTCCAAGAAAATCTGAAGACCCTCTCTAATGCCACTTTTTTTTTCACCAAAGTGTTACCACCTAAAATCAAGCTGAGAAAGGAAGACACACTGTTGACTGTCCAGTGCAATAAATATCTGCTGATGATGATTTCTTGTGTAATAAAAATATCATTGCCATTTTTTTTACTTCCTACCTTAATAGGCAAATGCAGATCTATTCCTAAATAAAGCAAAGGTGGTGTTGATGATCAAAAGTGACATCAACATGCAAACTGCCAACTGGAATCAATTTCCAAAATACCTGTGCAAACTTCTTAGACCTTGATAATTTCAGCAGAGTAGACTAGTCTAACTAGTTTGCAGATCCCCCCAAAATGAGCTCTACATAAACATTCGGAGACCCCCAACTTGTCAGCATGTTTGCCAGAGGAAAGCTCTAAGAGGCTTTCTGCTATCAATCCATAAAACTGAATTTAAAAAAAAACAAAATAAAAGTGCTACCAGTTGGGTTTCTTAGTTGAGTGGACTTTCCAAAAAGTTGAGATTTCATTTTTAACCCTATCCAGCTCTGTGTCCTAGATGAGGCAAGAATGCTTTCATCAGTACGTAGGTGGCTTTAGTAAATAACCATAAAAATTGGGGGATGATGTCAGATATAATCACTTTCAAAGAATGAGGTTAATAAGAACCAACACACAGGTGAAAGTAACCTGCTCTGAGTACAGCTTTTTAGATGTATTACACACATGGGAAATGCCAAGTCCCTCAGGATTGGAATAGAATTAAAGACAGCTATAATCTCATCAATTGCATTGTAATTTCTCTGAAGAATGTGCCTATACTCTATGGTAGTTGCCTGCATGAAGTCTATAAAAATCAGAATTGGCTAGACAGAAATTGCTTGTGTTAACTAACTCTGTCCAGAAAGACAGGCACTATATATTGCAATAATGATAATGATAATTATGGAATCATAAACATTATCATTTATTGATGTCTAAGTGACTTAATATATGTCCAGCACGTAGAACAGTGCCTGGCACAAGTACATGTTCATTAAGTGTAAGCTATAATTATTATGATGCTGTAAAAGTGTAATAAAGCATTCTACTCAACTCTTTACAAACTTTAGTTTAAAACCAAAATCTAGAGCCAGCCCACAACCCTACCACTGTCCTCACCAACTTTCTACCCCACCCCCACCACACACAGGCACATACCTATAAAAGCTGTTCTTCTATCAGCCATGGAACTGCACAAGCCAAAACTAGGCATCATCTTGGACACCACTTTCTCCTTCACTCTCCAAATCTAATCCTTCAAGAAGGTGTATTGATTTACTTTGTTAATATGCCTGGCATTTACTAATTTCTCTCTACCTCCATTGACACCACCCAGATCCAAGCCACCATTTTCTCCTTCCTAGACTCCCACAGATGGCCTCCTAACTCTTTTCCTTGTGTACCCTCCCGCCCTCCATTTAAGCAGATTCTCCATAGAGCAGACAGAGCAATCTTTTCAAAATCCAAATCTGATCACTATGATTCTCTTGAATGGCTCTCTATATAGTTCTTACACTATTACTAACAAAATTGTCAACTGGCCCTACAAGGCCCTGCCTGATCCATCCCTTGCCTACCTCTCCGGTCCTGTCCCAAATTGCACTACTGTCACTCTTGTGCCACGTGCTTCAGCTACACGGGTTTTCTTTCCATTCATAAAAATGTGTTTAAGAGGAAGACTTGATCTGGAAAGTCAGGGAAGTCCTTCCAGAGAAAATGAGGTTTGAGTTGACAGCTGGAGGATAAGTAGGTGTTAAATTGACAGTGGGGCATGGGGGGGTCACTTGGGGAAGAAGAGGAGACCATTCCAGGCAAAGGGAACAAGTGAAATGAGCAAAGGCCTAGGAGAGGAAATGAGCTGGGTGTGTTCCAGAAATAGAAAGAGAGTGTGGCTTAAGGGCACTGGGCAAGCAAAAGAGTAATACAAGTTGAGGGCAGACAGGGACGTGGAGGTCAGAGTGTGTTGGGCCTGTAGGCCACTGTAAGGAATTTGAAAGTGATAATGAATAAATAGATAAACTAAAACATTAGATTTTCATTTTTGTAAAGTAAAATTTGGATCTGACTTCAAATTTGAAAAGACAAATTTCACCCTTGTTTTAGCCAAATATAACTTTCTGTTCTTCACTAAGCCATCAATGAAGTCTGTTGGACCTGGCTTGGCAGATGGGAGCCAAGATAAGGCAGAGTATAGAGAAAGGAATGTGTTGCTGGTGGGATCTCAGGTGCATTGGCACAGCCACGTGAGACGAGCATTTTGCCCACATTGTTTGGTGCAAGCCAACTCTCTCCCTTTTGAATCCAGTAACTATTACTCAACAGTTGAGAGGACAGAACCAATGAACAGCTTGCCTAGATTAACCCATTGAAAGATGTACCAAAGTGCTTTTGAAAAATAAAGTAGATTGAGGAGCAACTTGGGAGCAAAGAGAAATAAATTATCTTCTTACAATATTACCTGAAAAACATCCTAGCATTTTCCTAAAAGAGCTTTTTCCAACAAGATTTTGCAACAATTTCAAATTTTTCATATATTTAGTCATCAAGAAAGGTATTGTTTTCTATATTTTAAAAATTGAGAAACCAAGGCACTGCATTGTTATGCGGCATATGCAAGTCACTCTTTTTTTTTTTTTTTTTTTTTTTTTTTTTGAGACAGAGTCTCACTGTGTTGCCCGGGCTAGAGTGCCGTGGCATCAGCCTAGCTCACAGCAACCTCAAACTCCTGGGCTCAAGCGATCCTTCTTCCTCAGCCTCCCAAGTGGCTGGGACTACAGGCATGTGCCACCATGCCCGGCTAATTTTTTCTACCAAGTTTTAGTAGGCCAATTAATTTCTTTCTATTTTTAGTAGAGACAGGGTCTCACTCTTGCTCAGGCTGGTCTCCAACTCCTGGCCTCAAGCAATCCTCCCCCCGGCCTCCCAGAGTGCCAGGATTACAGGTGTGAGCCACCACGCCTGGCCTTCAAGTCACTCTTAACAGAACATGAAATGGAATTGAGGTTTCTTGATATCTAATCTACCTTAATTCACCTTTAGTGTGTAAAATTCCTTGAGGACATGGGTGCTAATCCCGTCGCCATTAGTATTAATACATACCACAGAGCATTCCACATGCTCTATAAATATTTGTTAAATGACTTAGTCAACCATTCTGCTCCAGCTCAGAAATGCCATTTGCTCTTCATTCATTGTCTAGAGTTTCTTCCAACTACCAATAGAGAGCAATATAGAACTTGCCAATATCAGTGCCTTGGAAACTGAATATATAGCAATTTGGCTGGTTACATTGTCCCAGTTACACTTTAGAAAATAAGTTTCTTTTTAAACATCTGTTTGCTCAAAACTCTTGGGTTTTGTTAATGGTAGTATTTAAAGAAAAATTATTTTTAGTTGACATTTTCCATTTTAACAAGGAATGAACAAACCATGTGTTGTACTACTCTGTCTTTGCACTCATGTGAGGGAGGTCGTGGGCTCTGGTGTCTGCTGGTGAAGTGGGTGCCTGGATTTATCTTAGCTAGGCTGGTCACACCCTTCCAAATCTTCACATTCCACTAAGCCTTCAGACGACAGAGTAAGAGTGGCCTCACTGTATCCCATGTTGGAACCTACCTTGCTTAATTCAAAGAGCAGATTTCCTGACTGTCCAAAGAATATAATCTACATGTCTTCTAGTGTATTGATCCCCATGTGAAATTTGTATTATTGACCTATCATTCAAATGCAGATTTAGTGTTTATTGAACTCATTAATGTGCTAAGCACTGTGCCAGGCACTTTTACACACTTGGTCTTATCTAATCCTCTCTGCAACTTTGTGAAATAGGTCCTTCTATTCTATATCACTAATGAGTAAACTGAGGCTCAAAGGAGGTACATAACTCGCACATAGCCATACAAAGGGACATTCCAAGCTTCTGGAATTAGTGTTGCCTTGGCAACTATATCATTCTTCTAAAACAAAGTTTGTTTTATTCATTTTATGTTAACAAAACCAATGCATATTCATGACAGAAATATCTTAGCATAGAAACAAGAAAAAGGAAAAGGAGAAAAAAAGGTTAAAAGCAACTACAATAAAAACTATTTAGAAACAATTACTGATAATACCTTGCTATATGTCTTTCAGGGATTTGTCTACTTGTATTTTTAAAGGGCTCGTATTGTGGGTAGTTTTATAATCCTTTTATCTCAATTAACAATTATGATCATATTTTATGCCAATAAAATAGATTACATCATGATTTTAATGGCTGCATAAGATTCCATTTTATGGATATGCTATAATTTATTTAATCAGTTCTTTTTTTATATACTTTTAGGCTGTCTCCAATGTTTTGCTACAACAAACTTTGAGGCAACGAACTTCATTACAGCTCTGTTTTTGCCCACATCCTCATTAATTTACTGGAGATAAATTCCTGAAGTGGAATTTCTGGATCAAAGTTCATGCACATTTTAAAGTCTGTTTGATACACGTTCATTGCATCTCTTAATTTGGCCCTTTTGGCGAAGTCCAGGTCAGGTCCGTGGAGACATTTTTAAAAGAGTAAGAAACATTGCCATGTTTCCTCTTCTTTTCTTTCGTGATTATCTTACGCTCCCCTGACTTGTCCCAGTCATCTCTTCTTTCAGTCATTTGTAGTCTCTGCATTAATACTTTGCCACTAATTCTCTTAAGACAGCTGAGAGGGCAAAGCCAAAATATGACTTCTGACTATATATGAATGATGTCTGGCCACAGGTAGACACAGAACTAAGAGCAGGCAGATATGTACTGTAATTATTAGCATTTGGTAGCTGAATGGATCTTTCTGAAATGGCTTTTACTTCTGAGTCTGATAATTTAGCTATTTAAGATTTAATTCTATCATCTTTCCATTTCTCTAGATTTATCTTTCTGGTTATGATTCATGCTTTTAGTCACCAGTCCCTAATACATTAAAAAAATCATTAGACATCTTTTTTTTTTTTTTTTACTTTTTTTTTTCCTTGGGAGGAAATGTGTTTGTACATTGTCTGCAAATACTGTTCAGGTTAAGTGATTTCATCCCCAATGTTTAAATGCAATTAACGCTCAAAAAAAGCCTACAAGAAATGCCCTATTTCAGTACCTGTGAGTAGAGTCAAGTAGTATATATTTGAAGATGAATTCATCTCTGACAAATGAAAGGAGGATATTTGATGCTTTCCCATCTCCATTAAAGGCCCGATTGCCCAATGTCACAACCTTTTTTGCCATTTTCTTCTGTTAATGGGAAAGTCTTCTCTCTTTAGCACATTAATAAATGAATGATCATAATGAAGGCATAGACTATAAAGCACAAACCCAGGAACATCAGATACATTTTGATTTCTTCAGGGTAATTCTTATTACAATAAATACTATTAAAATACCATCTCTATTGAGAGACAAACACAGAGATGACTAATCCACAGCTGAGGGCCCCCATCAAGCTAGACACACTATAGCCAGTATCTAACACAACAAGATGGCTAGCATCATCATCAGCTGCAGCAGGATTTCACACGCATCTACATTTCCTTGTCAGTAGTCTGAACAGCAACTATTCTCAATTAAGATCATCTTGCTTTTGAAGTGTGATAGCATATGAAACATAAGTGGTATAGAATATGAAAGCAAAATTTCCAGAAAAAGGCCTTTGCTGCCCTTTCTTTCTCTCCTTTTCCAGAATCAAATCTTTATTTTAAATTCTGGTCACCTCCTTCCTGGGTGACTACAATCGTCTTGCAATCCTCCCTACGTCCAAATGCACTCCACTACAATAAATCCTGCAGCTCAAGCAAGGGCACAAACACCTATTCTCTGGTCTATCACTGACATGCAAGAGTGAGAAATGATAAAGGAAAGTGGAAGATTAAAACAGTCAAGGAAGATGGGAATTGAATATGAAGGAGGAAGTATGGTTTGAATGGGTAAGAGACAACAATCTATGTGCCCACCTTCACACTCAACAGTGTCTCATCAACTCCTACCACATGGTCCATACCGAAAATCTGAGTGAGTGAAAGAGAGAGAGGGGGGAGATAGAGAGTGAGAGAGAGAGAGAGAGAGAGAGAGAGAGAGAGAGAGAGAGACAGAGAGAGAGAGAGAGAGAGAGAGAGAGAGAGACAGAGACAGAGACAGACAGAGAGAGAGACAGAGACAGACAGAGAGAGAGAGAGAGAGATTTGTCTACCAAGTTTCTAAGACGAGACTTATTTAAGGAGCAGCCAGGAGAATATCCACTCCAAAGGAACATCTTAACACTCCAAGCGTCTCTCTCTATCCCTGCTCCTCTTATCCATGTCCAGGGCTCAATCCCCAGGAGGATTCAGGCAAGTTCCTCCATCTCTGTAGCCAATGCTCCCCGTTCATGCTTTGACACATGACCCTTCAGTTGATGTTAGCAAAAACTATAAAGACAACCTAAATGGAAATTTTCCAGGGAATTTTCAGGGTCTCAAATGTTAGAAAAGCAACTGCACGTTGACCATTCCAGTTTCTCTCCTTAGAGACTGCTTTCATTCAGATGTAAAGGAAGTGGTAGGAAAAATACAGGGCTGTGTAGGTATCTGTGCATGTCTGTGCGCCTGTTTTGTGATTGGACGTTCAAGCCTTTTCTGGACAATGCAGACCAGAGTGCAGTTCTTAATTAAGAACCTGGGGTTTTAGGCCAAGCGCGGTGGCTCACGCCTGTAATCGTAGCACTCTAGGAGGCCGAGGCGGGAGGATTGCTTGAGCTCAGGAGTTCGAGACCAGCCTGAGCAAGAGCGAGACCCTGTCTCTACTAAAAATAGAAAGAAATTAATTGACCGACTAAAAATATATAGAAAAAATTAGCCGGGCATGGTGGCGCATGCCTGTACTCCCAGCTACTCGGGAAGCTGAGGCAGGAGGATCGCTTGAGCCCAGGAGTTGAAGGTTGCTGTGAGCTAGGCTGATGCCATGGCACTCTAGCCCGGGCAACAGAGTGAGACTCTGTCTCAAAAAAAAAGAAAAAAATATAAAAAAGAACCTGAGGTTTTAAGTCAGACAGAAATGGCATTGAATCAAAGCTCTACCATTTACTAGCTGTGTGGCCTATGGGAAACATACTTAACCACCCTGAGCTTTAGTGTTCTCATCTGTAAACTGTGAAAAATAATAGTACCTACCTCATAGCATTACTGTGAATTTTAAATGAGATAATTGACATATGGTATGTATTACAGTGCCTGGGCCCAAAGTAAGCAGTTAATAAATAACTTGTTACTGTGCTGTGGCTGCTGTTAATATTTTTTTAATCACTAAAAATATAAAATGTGTGGTCTTCTTCCTGTCCCCTGCCCCCACTGCATTGGGAGAGCAGGTAATAAAAGTTTCTGCCTTATTAGAGGATATGTCCTCCCATCTGTTATTGAGCTTAGTTTGGCTGCCTATTTATTGTCCCAGTACTGTGCATTTGGATATGCTCTATTCCAAAGTCCTGGGAACTGTTCATCCCTTGCCTAGAGTGGCAGCAGCCTAGAACATTCATTTACCCAATGTGTCTTGAGCACCTGGTATATACCAGGCAGGGTACTACACCCTGGATAAACAATTGTAAGCAGGACAGACAGAGTCCCTACCCAGGAAGAGTTCATGGTTTGCTTTTGTTTATTAGGAAGAGAGAGAATGTGAACAGAGAGGGATGGATGCGGTTCGTGCTATGCTAGAAGTTAGCAGCAGACGCTAAGAAGGTGAGAGGATGAGGCAGCCTGGATGAAGGGAGAGAGAGGGTTACGGAAGAGGCTTTCCAGCGAAGTTCTAGAGCTGGGTCTGAAAGTATATGTAGAGAAAGGGGAAAAGGTTATTCCGGACAGATCCAACTGAATGTGTAAAGACATGGGTTATAAAAGACAAGAGCGTGTGAAGAAACAGCAAATAGATCAGGATGACTGAAGCATAGAAAAAGGGGAAGGGGAGGGAGACTTGAGACTTGAGAGGTCAGTAGGGGCCAGATCATGAAGGTCCTTAGAGGCCACTTTAATGAGTGTGTTTATTATTCTGAAGAAAATGGGAACTTTTAGCAGCGTTTTAAGCACCCTGAACTCAGCGAAGAGACTGCCCTGTTAGAGGGAATGTGGACCAGGGAGGAAGCTGTTGGAGCAACCCAGGGGGAGAAACCACTAGGTCCGGCAGCAGCAGCAATGGCATTAGGGAGGCGAGACCGCGCAGAAGAGAGAGCTAGGAAGAAGAATCGACATGGGTAGATACCTCATTTATAATTATTTCACGTATTTTGGCATAGTTAACTAACACTGAGCACCTATACATTCTATAATATTTATTCAGAAATGAACAAGATCATGCCCCTGCTTACTAATGAAGGAGATGAGACATGTGCAGTATGTTTAAGGTGTGAGGAAAGGGCAGGCGTGGTATGAGTTAGGTGCCATAGGAGTGGCACAGGAGGGAGCATTGCTTCCCGTTGTGGTGATCTGTGCAGTTAAGGAGACGCAAGACAGAGGCACCATCTAACTTAGTTTACCCAGAATGATGCATAAACTAGGACGTCAGGTATAGTTGTCAGTGTTCTCCAGAGGGACCGAACCAACACAGGAGTGTGTGTGTGTATGTATATGTATGTATGTATGTATGTGTATATATATATATATATATATATATATATGAAAGGGAGTTTGCTAGGGAGAATTGACTCGCATGATTACGAAGGCGAAGTCCCACGATTGGCCATTTGCAAGCTGGGGAATGAGAAAAGCTGGTAGCGTGGCTCGGTCCAAGTCCCAAAGCCTCAAACGAGGGAAGCCGACAGTGCAGCCCCCAGTGTGGGGCTGAAGGCCTGGGAGCCCCCAGGAGGCCATCAGTGTAAGTCCCAGAGTACAGAGGCCAAAGAACCTGGAGTGTGATGTTCTAGCTGCTCCAGAAAAAATGGTGCCCGCCTGCACCGAGGGCGGGTCTTCCTCTCCCAATGCACAGACTCACATGTCAATCTCCTCTGGACACAGCCTCACAGACACACCCAGAAACAATGCTTCACTAGGCATCCCTCGTCTCACTCAAGTTGGCACCTAATAGTAACTGTCACATCAAGTTTTTAAATTTTCTTTTCTTATTATATGTCATAGTCTCTGTTATAAAGATTTTGATAGAGGTATGGTGTAGCTCACGTCTGTAACCCCAACATTTTTGGAGGTCAAGGTGGAAGGATCACTTGAGACCAGGAGTTTGAGACCAGCCTGGGCAACATAGCAAGACCCTGTATCTACAAAAAGTTTTTCTTTAAAAAAATTGTCTAGGTGTGGTGGTGGTGCATACCTGTAGACCTAGCTACTTGGGAGGCTAAGGGCGGAGGATCCTTTGAGCCCAGGAATTCGAGGCTACAGAGAGCTACGATCTTGCTATTGCACTCTAGTCCAGGCAACAGAGTAAGACCTCATCCCAAGAAAAAGAAAAAGAAAAATATAACCAGGCAAATGTGTTATTATTACAAGGAGGTTCCTAGGTGAGTATGGAACCAGAATCAGGAGAATTAACTTGATCATCTTATTAGCTTCTGCTATGGCCTGAATGTTTGTGCTCTCCCCGCCAAATTCATATGTTGAAATCTTAACTCCCAAGGTGATGGTATTAGGACATGGGACCTTTGGAAAGTGATTAGGTCACAAGGGTGGAGCCCTCATGAATGAGATTAGTGCACTTACAAAAGAGCCCCCAGAGAGCTGCCTTGACCCTTCTGTCTTGTATTGTTACATCAGGACACAGCAAGAAACAGCTGTCTATGAGGAATGAACTGCCACCAGACACTGAATCTGCCAGTGTCTTGATCTTGAACTTCCCAGCCTCCAGAACTGTGAGAAATGAATTTTGTTTTGTTTATAAGGTATCCAGTCTATGGCATTTTGCTATAGCAACCTCAACAGACTAACACAGTGACTGTCTCTAAATTCTTAGGAAAGCCTTCCTGAAGCAGTGAGATCTAGAGGAGAAATGCGAATCAGCCACATAAAAATTCAAGGAAAGAGTGTTACAGGCAGAGGAGACAGCACAGTAGAAGGCCATGATGTGAGAAACTGTTCAGTGTGAACTGAAAGTCTAACAGATGACCAGTGAGGAGAGTGGTAGGGGGAGTAGGGAGAGATGGGGCTAAATTTGAGAAGACTTGTAAGGCAACTGCAATTGGCTGATGGGCCAAGTAAGGATGGGCCTGACTTCATCAATTTTTCATTTTTGGATCATGCTGGCTACAGATTGGAGGCAGGGAGATCAGACAGGAGGCTTTTACAGTATTCCAGGCAAGAAGTGACAATGGGCAGTGACAGTGAAGAGGAGATAAATATTTAGGTGGTGGAATCAATAAAACTTGGCAACTGATTGAATACAGACTGTGGAGTGAGTCAAAGATGACTCACACATATCTGCCTTGAGCAACTGGGTAGATTGCAATGCTATTCACTGGTATGGGGAACCCTGGAACAGAAACAGACTAATGGAATGGAAAAGAGTATGGGTTCTGTTTGGGACCTGTTACATTTCAGTTGCTTATGTGACATCCAAATGGAAATGCCAAATGGACAGTTGAATATACAGATATAGGGCTCAGGTTGGAGGTCTCCGCTAGAAAGGTCTATTTGAGAGACATGGGCACACTCATGACAGTCTCTTCAGCTACTTGTAGTACTAGCTAATATCATCCATGTTGAGCTGATTGTAGTTATTTTCCCTCATAGAGGATAATCTTATTTCATGCTTATTTACTGGTTTTAGCAGTTAGGAAAGTCATCATGGAGAAGGTGGTATTTTATTTGGACCTCTGAAAGGCAAAGGTAGTGATAAAAAAAAAAAAAGAAGGTATTCTAAGAAAAGAGGAGAGGGACAGAAAAACAACAGTCCAGGACAGATGAGTCTCTCAAATTGACTATAGTGTAAGGATTTACTCAAGTTACGATGTAGCAAGAATTGTGCTAGACACTGGGAACATAAAGTTGAGTAAGGTGTGAGGACTGTACTTCTTTAAGAAGCACCCCCTCAACTCCTAGTCTGAGTAATGAGCACTTCTTCTGTGCTCCTGAGCACCCTGTGCTCAGTCTTGTTATTGGACTTAACTGCATTACATTGAAAATATTTGTTTCTAGTGTCAGGCTCCTCCACTATAACCAGAATTTCTCCCGTCTTAACTCACCATGTTATCCCTATGCCCAGCACAGCCATTAGTCATGGGAAATACTCAATAAATGTCCATTGAAATGAACTAAACTGCAACCAAGGAGCTTACAGTCTAATGGGGAAAACGTAGAGGCTAAAGGTGGAGAGAAACATATTGCAAGAGAGAGCAAGAGATCTAAATGTCAAGGTAAAATGTTGGGATTGCATTGGTAGGCAACAGGGTGTCAATACATGTTTTTGAGCCTGGTTTATGAAACAATCAAAGTCTTTTTTGACAATATTGATCTAGTAGCCATATCTAGAAACCATGGGAAGAGGCAAGGTGTTAGTCAAAAGGGTATTGTCCAGCAAATAGTGCAACCAGTTGGTGCGTAGTAGGTACTCAGTAGACATTTACTGGATAAGTGAACTAAAGTGGGGGCAGGCCGGGCACAGTACTCACGCCTGTAATCCTAGCACTCTGGGAGGCTGAGGCGGGGGGATCACTCAAGGTCAGGAGTTCGAAACCAGCCTGAGCAAGAGCGAGACCCCATCTCTACTAAAAATAGAAAGAAATTAATTGGCCAACTAAAAATACATAGAAAAAAAAATTAGCTGGGCATGGTGGCACATGCCTGTAGTCCCAGCTACTTGGGAGGCTGAGGCAGAAGGATTGCTTGAGCCCAGGAGTTTGAGGTTGCTGTGAGCTAGGTTGATGCCACGGCACTCTAGCCCAGGCA
>CAUYRT010100623.1:0-45321 GCA_963574885.1 Lepilemur ruficaudatus | reverse complement strand
AAACAACAGTGAGCTAGCACCACTTATATTATCCTGGATTGAGCTCGAGCCCATTATTCCAAGCGAGGTGACACAAGACCGGAAGAACGGGCTCCACATGTACTCGCCATCAAATTGGTTTTGACTGATTAACACTATTCTGCTCAAATGGTGGTGGTGTTCACCAGGGATTTGGGAGTTGGGGGGTAGACCCACATCTGAAGGATGTAGTGAGCATTGTGGAGGGGAGGGGTGTGCTTGAAATGTAGATGGGGAAGGGAATTAGGGGTCAATAGGGGGAAGGAAATCTGCTAAAACTGATTTATGTGAATAGCTGTACAACTTGGTAAATTTACTAATAATCATTTAATTGTACACTTAAAATGGAGTAAAGGCATGGAATGTAAATTATACTTCAATAAAGTTATCAAAAAAAGAATTAGGGCTTCAAGATATGAATTTGGGAGAGACACATTTCAGTCCATAACAATCACCAATGGCATTTTTTTTCCATTTTCATTGCTCTCTGTCTTAAGGTTTCATAGAACTTCTATCTAATATTTTTGAATTGAAAAGTGTCCAAATATATAAGAATTATGAAATAATCTCTTAAATTCAATAAATGTCTGGAGTACTTCCAAAGGTAAAAGGTAAAACATATGAAGTCATTTCATGCTTTACAGTTTCAATAAATGTTATCAAATCAGTGATATCAACCTTTCCATAAAGGTTTTATATATCATAAAGGTGATGTTTCTTATTCACCAAATTATATTCTGAAATCATGAAAAGACTCTGACACTATATTTTCTGTTTTCCAAAGATGAATAACCCAAACAAATATATAGCACATATAAAGTATACTGACACAATGGAAAGAATATATTTCTTCTCAGATTTGTGTTTGGCAGTTCTCAATATTCAAAAACTGTGCAAATTAAATTTTATATTTTATGTTGGCATACAAAGCACTTCAAATCCTTTGGACAAAATCTGATGTATACCAACACATATTTATAAAATATATTTGCATATATACATATACACACAAAAATGTTTGGCAACTAATTTAATGACATTTGAGAAGATATTAAATATGCTGCAGCCAAATTTCCTAATTTACAAAAAGTGATTTGTATCACATTTACATTTATTTTTATAAGTGATTTATTTGATGTTACTTTGATCATCTGGCCTTTTTTAAGACTTTAAATTATTTCCTTAGATTAAGATTTTTCAGGTTTTATGTTCTATAGTGTCTTTAAATCTATGTGTCTTTAGAATCTATCTTATTCAATTAATGGTTAATTCATAGTGTTTTCAAAGTAGTCATTAAAATTTATGCATTTATTCTTCAGAATTGGGAAAGAATTAGCATCTTTTGCATACACATCATTTAATATGAGGAACTTAGCAAGGGTTGCTTTCCTCAAAACAGTTTCACTTATCTTCCCACACACATCTTAATAGTATTCTAAAACTTTCATCCAATAATTTTTATCTGTATTTTGTTGCTTAATCTAGATTCCAATTAATTTTATTATGTAATTATTTTATTATAGCAAATATTAACAGCAAAACTTTTGGTATTTAATATATGCAGAAACTTGTGTGTGTGTTTGTATCTTTATCTCTTATAAGACTTCCATGATTTATGTGTTATTACTAGTCTTATAGAGATGGGAAAACTGTAGTTCAAAAATTTTAAATAATGTTTTTCAATGCTATCTAACTAAAATCGGTAAAACTGGACATTAAATTAGTCTGGCTCCAGAGCTATAGTGCACATCTCTTGAATCCTATGTCACATCCTTGCTTCCTGCTTTTTTCCTTGAGTTGTTGCAGCAATCGGTGATGTGCAGGAGTGACCTGATAGCACCTAGCCACAGGTGACAGAGCACTTCTTGCTTTCAGATCCAAGGATTCTCTGCCACTGGTATTAGGAATCCCATGGGAATTCATTCAGACAATTTAATGAATGTGCACTGTAAGTGACATGAGTGACAGCAATGTCATAAAGAACTGGAGGGAGAAATTTGAAATACTGTTTAAGATACATGTACTACCTGTAAAGCATTTTAATGTTATTTGAAGGTGGATTCATATTAGTTGTAAATGGATATTTTGGGACCTAAAGCAAACATTGATTTTTTTTTTAAAAAAAAAGGAATATAATTGATAAGTTAAAAAATGAAATAAAATAGAATCATAAAAAATTGTTAATAACAGAGAAGACAAGAGGGGGGAAGATTGTCTATTTGCTCTAGTGATAGTTTCTTTGGCTGTGCAGAAGCTGTCTAATTTGATCAGATCCCATTTATTTATTTTTATTGCTGCATTAATTGCTTTGGGGGTCTTCTTCGGGAATTCTTTGCCTGGGGCAACGTCTGAAAGGGTCTTGCCTACATCCTCTTCTAGGATTCTGAAGGTTTCATGCCTTAAGTTTAGGTCTGCTAACCATCTTGAGTGAATTTTTGTAAGAGGTGAGAGATAGGGATCCAGTTTCATTTTTCAAAATCAATAGTCAGTAGTATATTTTACATCAAAATTAAGGAAAGACAACCAAAGGACTCCCCATTGAAATTAGTAATAAAATAAATTATCAAAATTAGTATAACCCTAATATTATTGAAAATTTGTTTAATCAATTACATAGAAAGGAAGCAAAATTATAACTAGACAGCCAATAAATTCATTATTTATTCATTACATGGAAAATGATAAATAACATTATTTATTCATATGGTTATATATCTATAAAAGGGTATTATTTAAGAACATTATAATATGAAACATATTTAGTGTCTGGTTATTAGTATGGAAATAATGATTGTTTAATATATGTACAAGTAATAACCAGCTAGAAAATAAATGACAGTAAATGAAATAAATTATAATATTCATAATACTAAGTAAACATTTTGTGAAATGCACATACCAAGAAATCGATATTACCCGAAAAAAGAAATCTGAGCCATTCCACTGAAATATTATTCAGGCCATGAAAATGGGAAAGCATATATATAGTCAATAAAAGCATTGACTTACAGCCATATGGCCTGAGTGCAAATCCACTCTCCCAGATACCAGCTCTGTGAACTTGGACAAGTTACTTAACCACTTATCTCTCTCAGCTTTCTTAGACATGAATTCCAGATTTTAATAATTCCCATCTAATAGTTTGTATAAGGTTTGAATGCATTGAAACACTCCTAAAATATTATTGCAATAAACATGTCAGTTATTACTAGTGTGGGTAAAGCCTAAAACTGTAAATACTTTGCAAACAAAGCTAAAGTGTTACACCAACTAAAAATAAAACTGAAAAGGGATTTTTTTGGAATTCAAAATAATAATTTAAACAATTAAATAACTAAAAGTAAGTATGAATAATAAGGATAATCTGGAATAGTTGCAAAGTTAGATAAAACAGTAAGACATTGGGAGCATTACTAGAAATATAACCTTGAATCATTCTATAGAGATCCATTAAAATAATAGTAATTCCAAGTACCATGGATTGAATTAAGTCTTGATGCATTGTCAGATACTCCAATATCAAGCAAGCATTGGCCCCAGAACAAAGTGTGTAATTGGTTACTATCTCATTTTACAGATAACGGCACAGAAAAGACAGGAGTACTACATAACTTGTCAATAGCTGTGTCTTAGTAAAAAAACAAAAAAAATCCTCTAAGTATGAAATAGTAGACTTTGATGTGGGTCTACCCCCACCCCCAAATCCCTAGAGAACACCACCACCATTTGAGCACCATAGTGTTAATCAGTCAGTACCAATTTGATGGCGAGTACAAGTGGGGCCCATTCTTCGGGTCTTGTGTCACCTCACTTTGAATAATGGGCTCAAGCTTAATCCAGGATAACATAAGAGGTGCTAGTTCACTGTGGTTTCTTAAAATTGAGTAATATTCCATTGTAAACATATACCAGATTTTAACAATCCACTCATGAATTGACGGGCACTTGGGGTGTTTCCACAACCGGTTCTTTGCTTTTAAGGACTCATGTCATTAGACTGGGTCCAACCACGCATTTTCTCCTCATTTCATCTTTTTTTTTTTTTTTGAATCATAGTCTTGCTCTATCGCCCAGGCTAGAGTGCAGTGTCATGATCATAGTTCACAGCAACCTCAAACTCTTGGGCTCAAGAGATCCTCCTGGCTCAACCCCCTGAGTAGCTGGAACTACAGGCATGCACCAACATGCCCGGCTAAGTTTTAATTTTTTTTTTTTTTTTTTTTTTGTAGAGACAGGGTCTCCCTGTGTTGGCCAGGCTAGTCTCAAATTCCTAGCCTTAAGCAATCCTCCCACCTCAGCCTCCCAAAGTGCCGGGATTACAGGTGTAAGCCACCACTGCACCCAGCCCCATCTCACAATCCTTAACACATCTGCAAATTCACCTTTGTCACGTAACACAGTCACAGGTTCCAGGAATTAGAATCTGGACATCTTTGAGGGCCACTATTCTGTCTTCCTCAGGGAAGGAGTTATATCTAGGTTATAGCAGCCCTGAATGTCAAATCAGGGAGCATCAGCCTGTTGGGACAGCAATGGGGACCTATTGAAGGATTCTGGTCTCGAGCTACTTGATTAGAGCTGTTCTTTAGAGAACTAGCAGTGTGAGGGGTGGGTGGGTTGGAGAAGGAGAGCAGGAAGCAGTGGATTGTCCACAAGAGGCCTGGAGTTTCTCACTTCTGCGTATAAGCAGTGTTCTCAGGCATGTGTGTGATGGCAGCCCCCTGTGTGTAAACTGGAGAGCTTGTGCAGCAGCGATTTGCATGGCCCGTGGGAGTCAGGAGGACCTGGGTCCAAATCGCGAATCCACCGCTCCGTGGAACCTGTCAAGCTGGTCTTCCCAGGAAATCCAGTGGAGTTCACTCAGCCCTGCCATCCGGAGGCCATCTCCCAGTGACTCCTGTACACTAGAACAATCCAGGTAGGGCAGGCCATCTTGCAACAATGCTGAGTCATAAGTGTGCCCAAGGCATCCTTTGAAGCAATAGACTATGAACTGACCCAAAGTGCATTTGACGAGCACATAGTCTGCCGGGCGCGGTGGCTCACGCCTGTAATCCTAGCACTCTGGGAGGCCGAGGCGGGCGGATAGCTGCAGCTCAGGGGTTCGACACCAGTCTGACACCAGCCTGACTACAGTGAGACGCCGTCTAAAGTCTCGGAAAAAAAAAATAGTAAAGGCAAAAAAAAATACACAAAAACCAACAAAACCCAGCCGGGCGCTCTGGCAAGTGCCTGTAGTCCCAGCTACCTGGGAGGCTGAGGCAGAAGGATTGCTCACAGACCAGGACCTGCAGCTTGCGGTGACCCACCCTTACTGCACTCTACCCAGGACGCTGAGTGACACTCTGTCTCCACAAAAAAATACAAGGAGACAAGCTCATAGTCTACTGGGATTTATAGACATACACATATTTTCTTCAGTGCATTAGAATTTGGGTCTTGCAAATTTTAAACAGATTCAGGATGAGTTAGGCCCTCACACCAAGGCCTCATACCATCCTAAGAAGATTTATTACTCCAAAGTGCCAGCAGTGTTTCTCAGTCTTACAAAGTTTAAGAATTCCTAAAATCCAGATCCCTAAGCCCCAGTTCCCCTGAGACACACTGCTCCTACATCTCCGGGGCAGTGATGGGAATCTGTGCTTCCCCAGTGCCCCAGGTGATACAGGTTTGGCAACTCCTAGGCCCAGGACAGGCATTGGGTTTTGAAACCACCTGCTCCGTCATCCTGGAGGCCCTGCCAAATGATGCCTGCCAGCTCTTGTGTATCGGGAACATGACTTGAAGAATATTTACTCAAAACTGAGTTATATTTAAGCTCAATTTCACTTGTTACTGGCAATCGTACAATTGTTTTTAATGGATTAGTCATTTCAAAGGCTGTAATCAACGCTTGAAATTAAGCGTTGGCTTAACTTCACCACCAGGTTCCTTTGGTCAAAGGCAGGACTGCTAGAGGGCAGGGTCCTCCGGCGTCAGGGAGGCCAGGCCTTTCCCTCTTCCAGCTTCAGCCTCAATCACCTGGAGCAGGTGAGGGCAGCTCCGCGCCAGTCCACTCCCACCCAGGCGCTGGGGTCCACACCCTGCCTTGGGCCTGGGTTCCAGTGACTCAGCAGTTCCCCTCTATCTGTCCCGGGACCAGGCTAAGCACGCCCAGGCAGGCTGGAGCTCCAGCGAGGCTGGTGCTGAGTATCCAACACTTCCATTCTGGCTCTTCCTCTGCCCCCAACCACCTGTGACCTTGGGGAACTCCTCCCCCTCTGTGATGTCATCAGTGAAATGAGGACGATACTCACATGCTTCTTTACTGTTGACGTTTTGGAATAGAGATTCTCACCCTCACTACCTAGCATGCCACTCTCAAATACAGATTCCTGGGCTTCACCTGCATAACAGATTCCAATTCATTGGAACCTGAGGCCCAGGCATCTGAATTCATCTTCAAATATTTATTAGGCAGCTATTATGTGCTAGGCATTGGGGATACAGCTGTGAACAAAACACACATTAATCCCTGCTCCTGGTGAGGGTGTTTGTTGGAGGAAATATACAATAAATAAGCAAGTAAAATATATTATAGCTCAGTGTCACGGTGCAAAACTGGGCGAGGAAGGGGGAAGGGAGAACGAGATAGGGATCAATTCCACCTTTTTTTTTTTTTTAGACAGAGTCTCACTGTGTTGCCCAGGCTAGAATGCCGTAGCGTCAGCCTAGCTCACAGCAACCTCAAACTCCTGGGCTCAAGCAATCCTTCTGCCTCAGCCTCCCAAGTAGCTGGGACTACAGGCATGTGCCACCATGCCCAGCTAATTTTTTTCTATATATTTTTAGTTGTCCAATTAATTTATTTCTATTTTTAGTAGAGACGGGGTCCCGCTCTTGCTCAGGCTGGTTTCAAACTCCTGACCTTGAGCCATCCTCCCACCTCGGCCTCCCAGAGTGCTAGGATTACAGGCGTGAGCCACCACGCCCAGCCGAAGGAACATTTGTTCTTTACAGAAGAATTTCAATTAATATAGAGGAAAGAGGTAAATATGAATTCACCATTAGGCAAACACAACAGTAACATTTGTCATAGGCAAGATCCTCCAGTGATGGATGCTAAAATCAGTGGGAGAAAGTTTGAGGAGAATCAGGATATTTAAATAGTCCCAAAATATCTCCCTTGAGAGATTTATTAATTAAAGAGGGAAGGATTAGAATGGAGAAAAAGTGCAGAAATATGGAAGACACAAGCTTAACAAAGTGATCAGGGTTAACATCACCGTAATAAGACATGTCAGCATCATGTGCCCCTTGAGATAATGCCCCAAGAAGCACATACCATCACTTCTGTAATATTCTTCCCCAAAATGCATAGCTTTAATCCAGTCATGAGAAAACAGCAGACGTACCCAAGTTGAAAGACAGACTACAAAATAACTGAGGAGTACTTATCGAAAGAGTCAAGGTCATGAAACACAAGGGCAGACTAAAGAGCTGTCACAGATTAGAGGAGACTAAAGAGACCCAACTATAATAAATGCTATGAAGGGTCCTGGAACAGGAAAAGGACATTAGGGGGAAAACTGAGGAAATCTGAAAAGAGTCTGTCATTTAGTTGACAGTCGTATACTGTTAATTTACCCATGTTAATTTGGTTATGTAAGCTATTGATATTGGGGGAGGTTGGGTGAAGGGTATCTATATGAATGCTCTGTACTGGTTTTGCAACTTTTCTCCAAGTCTACAATTATTTCAAAATGAAAAATTAAAACATGTATTTATTGAACACCTACTTACTGCCAAACACCTGGGATACAGGAGCTTAGTTGTACAAAGATAACCCCAGCAGGGTCCACTCCTGCTTTCAAGTAGCAGTTTCTCCATCTGTAAAACAGGAATAATATGCTCTCAACATTATAGGGTTGTTTGGGGGATTAAATGAGATAATACACATAAGTATTTAGCACCAAAGCCTGGCAAATCGCATGCATTCAACAAATACTAGCTTTTACTGTTTTATGGTGTCCAAGATGTTTAACATCGCTAGGCATACAGTGAAGTACCCTGAATCCTGGATTCTACTCCCAGGAGTTGGTAGTCTGTGCTCTGACCGCCTGCAATCCTTTAGTGCAGCCCCACCTTGTTGATTCAGTCAGGAGGTGATGTTGAAAGCAGCTGATGCTGTCTGTTTGGGGACTGTGAACTGTTTCTGGCCCTTATCAGCAGTGTAAAAGGGGGCCAGGTTATAGCCACGCTTAATGAGGAAAACAGGAGCTTAGCAGCTGCCAGAGGGCGGTGGAGCACAGGAGCACCCGCCCCTCCTCTGGAGGAGACACTGTCTGCCCAGGCTCTTGGCTGATGTGTGGTGTGAGATCTGACTTCCGCTCTTCATTTTCTTTTTAATAGAGAATAACTTTCCCTATCGCAGGCCCTCACCACTCACTATCTGGGCCAGTCTCTAACTTGGAAATGGGGTTTGAGATTCTTGGAAGCTCCCCTACTCATCAGGCACCCCGTTTTGAAAATTCAGAGGCCCTGAATACTTCCCCATTTCTGTCTTCCTCTCTCCCTTGTCCCATCAGGAGTATCCGTAGCAAACTAAATAACAGCTGAGATCGTTACCTTCATTTTATCATTCGGTCATTTCTACAGTCCTGCCAAGTAGCTCTTATCCATCCCAGAAGGGGGAGCAGAGTCTCAGAGAGGTTCAGATCTTTGTCCAAGATCACACAGCTAGAATGGTGAGCAGCTAGACTTGGATTCAGGTCTTCTGACTTCTGTTTCCTTGTTCTTCTATACCTACCTGCCTTCCTCTGGAAAGGGCTGGCAGGATGGCAGGTGCCCAGTGCTCACGGAGCAGTATGTCCAACAAGGGGCAGAGGTGGGAACAAAGGAGGCTACTGTTGCATAATTTTGCTGTAGACCAGTCTTGGCTGGTGAAACCACCATTCAGACCCCAAGAGACTTCCCTCTGCATAGCTACTACTGACCTGGCCCAGAGGCAATTGCCTCTGCCTCCTTCTTTATCTTTGGAACCTTCCCCCAAGGCTGACCTGCAGGGCTACAGAGGGGTCTGCAATGTCTACACCGCCTGCTTCCAGCTAAGGGGACTCTTGGTTCAGCGGCTGTCTCCAAGCTGGTGGCTGCCTTTGGCTTCTGCCCCAGGAGCTGCAGACATGTCAATGGGGGGTCTCCACAGAGGCCAGACCCCAGAGTTAGCTAAATGAGGACCAGCTGGGTTGAGACAGGAACATGTTAGCCTTCTTGAGCCTCCTGCCATGCAAGCTCCCATCACCAGCTTTCTACTCCACTTCTTGGTGCTGAAGTTGCTGATATATTTCAGGCCCTTCTTCCCTGGGCCCCTTCTCCTTGCAGGCCTGCTTTGAGGGCCAGCTGACTGCTCTCCCCTCCAGCCTGTCTGCCCTGGTAGCTGCTCTCCTATCCCAGTAGTAGCTGTAGATATCAGGAGGCGCCGCCAGTTCCCTAGGGCTTGGGAAAATACCCTACACTTGACCTTGACCCCCTCCCCCTGCGGGGAGAGGAATGTTCAGGCTGGAACTGAGTGGGATCTGCTGTCCTGGCAGGCAGCCTGTCTGTGCCTCGGGATGAATGATGGGGATGGGCCAAGAGGGTCAGGGACTCTCCCAGCACAGCGGGAAGCGGGGGGCAACATCTCATCCTTGGGGTCCATCTCCCATGCCAGAGCCCTGGGCTGGCTCTTGAGGCTTTCCCCCTCCTTCTTAAAACATTAAAATGTACGGTGTCCTTGGAGCCTGTCCCCAGATCACACTCTCTCCAAGGCTGGGTTAGCTGCCCAGGGTTAACAGGGAGGGCACGGGGGTGGACGACTGTTGAGTCTTTGCTTCTCATCTGCATATGGCTGAATTAGTGTTTTCAAGCTGTATTCTGATAAGCCCAGGGTTCCTTCAAGATGCCTCAGAGCATAATAAGGCAAGGGGATGTGTGTGTATGTGGCAGAGTTTGGGGAGAGGTGAGGATGGGCCCCTTTTCAGCCACAGCAGCTCGTCAGTTTCCTGTTCACAGCTTTGATCTGGCCCATGAGGTCCCTGCGTTCTTCCACCTTTATCCTGCATACCCTGGTGATCTCCCGTGATTTCCTCCAACTCAGGTGCTTTCTTACCTTGGGGATTTTTCTTGTATCTCCTGCCTGGCCCCATTCTTCTTCCTGTCTCCTTTCTTACTTCCTAGGTACCCTTTGGGTCTCAGTTCCAATGTCACCTCTTTGGGGATGCCTTCCCCAACCCCCCCCATTCTGTATTAGGTCATCTAGCTGCATATGACTCTTTCATAGCTCTACTTCAATCTACTTCAATCATAACTCATTATTGATCTACTTATCGACTTACTTGCTCAATGTCTATCTCCCCCACTGTAAGCTCAGATCTGTATTGCATGCAGCTATATCCCTAGCACAGCACCTGGAACACAGTAGGCATTCAATAAATATTTGTTGCATGCTGAAACACTGCACAAAGGTTTTTGCTGCTTAAAAAAAAGAGTTGAAAATTACTGCCCTAAAGGCTCTCTCAGGCCCTTTCCAGTGCTGCACATCCTTAAAACTTGAATGCAGTTAATTTCACCACCAAAATATTTCAGACCCTCCCCATTAAAACCTTACCTGGCCTTTTTCTAAATTCCAGGGTGCTTAGAAGGGAGGAATGTGGATAGTAATCGGAAGTAAAATAAAGGAATCCGAAGAAAGGCAGGGCAATAGCCCCTTCCACCCATTAGAGAAGCAGATGGGGGTGGAGAGGACAGTCGTGTGCTGAGGAAGAGGGCAGGGCCCAGTACTCAAACCTCCTCTGAGTCTCATGGGGTTTGCTTGTCTCAGGGCACACCTGTCTCATGTCCACTGAGCTGCCTAACAGGGACGGGGTGGGCAGCTGCTCCGGCCACAGTGACCACGGCTCTCAGGCCAGCTGTTTCCTTGTTTTTGAATCAGTGGCTGACCCTGTGTTGTCCCCAGCCTGTTCCAAGCAGCCTGGGAGACTTCCAAGCATGTCTTTTACAGGCCAGATGTGTGTCCACTGGCTGTGAATTCTTGTATGGAGAACAGGTGGGTGGTAATTATTCTAGCAGGAGCCAAGCGTGACTAGAAGCTAAGGAGACAATTCTATCAAGCTGTCAAGAACAAAAACAGTGTTCTCTCCCCGAGCTTGCTTTATAGGGAGAGAGGGAGCTGCAATCCAGGGGTGGAGCAAAAGCCTTGGCCCCTGTGGCAGATTCTGGAGTATCCTGTAAATTCCCATACCTCCACCCCACCCATCTCCTGCCTCTCTAAATTGACATCCCATGTGTGGTGAACATCTGCTGTGTACATATGCCCAGCACTCCTTCCCCTCCCTCGGGTAACAGAAACTCAGTTTCCTTTGGGGAACTCCAGCTCCCCAATTCCATGCATTCCTGGTGGGGCTGCCAGCCATGGAACTCTCCTCAAAGAGCCATCTCCCCACAGGGTGAGCACAGGACCCCAGATCTGTTAAACTCTCTCCTGGGGACTTTGAATCTGAGTTGGAGTCACTACCAGCAACAGAAGGTGGCTGTCTTAGGACCATCCAAAGCCAGACAGCTCAGTAGTTTCTACCACCCAGACCCCCAGAGCTGCCCTAGTCCCTAGCTTCTCAGGCCTGGGTGTTGGACACCTCCTTCAGCACCTTGAATCTTTCCAATAAATTCTTTTTCCCCACTTCAGTTTTCCAGAGCCAGCTTCTATCGCTTGCAACCAAAGCTGATGCATATCCCATATGCTTGTATCCCAGCCTTCTTTTCCAGCCCTCTCTCTCTTTCTCACATTCTTCCTGCAAATCCATTTTCACTTCCCACACCCTGAAAACCTTTACACTCCCTGACCTTTTTCTCCTATCAGGGTCTACTTTCAGGAAAGAGTCTACAGTCATCATTTATACTTCAGAGTAAATGGAAACATTGTCTTTGCTCTCCCATGGGTAGATGCAGTCCTAAGTGTTGACTGTGTGCCTTTGCATCTTGTTTCAGGAATAAAAGTATTTGTGAAGAGGTGTAAGAGATATTTCAGGGGACAGAGTGGGCCTTCTCCGAAATACTCTGAAATGAACCCCGACCCCTTCTCCCCTGCACTCATCAGTCACTTGCATGCAGTAGGAATTGTCTTGTCCTGGAACTGATCTGTTGGATAGCCATTTATATCTGTCCTCCAAGTATTGTCCCCTGATACTCATTAAGCTTTGTCCCCCCTGGAGTTACCTTCCTCAAGCTGTAAGATCTTGATTCAATGCAACTGAGCACCTACAGTGTATAAGGTTCTGAGCCAGGTGTCTGAGGTACAAATGTGTTTAGTTGTTGATATGTGCAGTCTGGTTGAGCAAACAGAGCCTATGTGAGCCCGCATGTCTCCTACCTGAGCTGAATCCCACGGGAGAGCTGAGCCAAGTTCCCTGGGCTGCAATTCACCTGGCCTTTCTTGGCTTGTGTATAAATTAGGATTCTTTAGTTGCAAGCAACAACAAGGACTCTGATTAATTTGTACAAAAAACATGAGTAGAATTACCAGAAAGATTTGGGAGCAACCAGAATAGAAATAAGAACTGAACACATAGGTATCAAGAAGGCCAGGAATCTGAGCAGCAACAGGGCTCCCAGCCCCAGGAACTCCTTGGACTATGTCTGTTTTGGTAGCTACAACTGGGTGTTTCAGTTATAGCTGTGTGTCTTTGCTTTAGGTTCAAATCATGGGAGAGAAATCAATTGGGCCTGCTGGGGTAGTGTGCCCTGTGGCAAGCATTACAATTGGCTGCCCAGTCAGGCAACCTAGAAAAGGGAAGGGCAGTTCCCTAAAGGAAAGTGGGTGCTGGTACCAGAATAAGAGAGAAGTGATGCTGGGCAGACAGACAAAGCCCACCATAGTTGCTGCGGCCTCAGAGCATAACACCTCTGCCTACTGGGTACACCATTGCCTTGTGCTGTTTCCATAGCAACCACAGGTTGAGCAAAAGGCTGTAACCAATGAAAATCATTGGGTGTAGAGATGGCCCAGTCCTTATGTTACAGGTGGGTAAACTGCAGCCCCAAGAGGGGAAGCAACTTGTCTGTAGTCACAGCCTAGCTTGCCTGGAGGCCTCCCAGCCAGTGCTGAACGAGGGGTGCACCGAAGATCAGACTGGATCCACAGGCTCTGCTTCTGGTGGAAATTTTCCATATCAGACGTGGGATGGGGGTGAGGGTCCACATGGAAGCCATTGGGAGGGGTTACCCTGTGTGTGAAAGGTTAATGCAGATGCTCTATACATATCCAACTGCCCTGGCCCCACCCTGGTGCTGGGAGGCAGAGTTATTAATAACTCCCCTACGCTTCTAGCATGCCCAGGGTCCAAACAGAAATGCCACTCTCAAGTCCCTGGATCCTGGACCCTGGAGAGGAAAAACCACCTGCTGCGTGACCTGCCACCTGCACACACAAAAGACAGTCCCAGCTGTCTTTCTAGGGCTGTGTCCAGCTCCTGGCTCTAGTAAGGCTTTCTGAGTTGTCCCAGGGGCTCCCAACATGACCCTTCCTCCAGGGTCTCAGGGCAGTCCACTGCAGAGGATGTCAGCCAGGCTCAGGTGCCCTTCCGCCAACAGCCCTGCCTTGCCAGGCCTAGCCAGATCCTTACAGACTCAGACAAGCCCTGTCCCTCTTGGTGTTTATAGTCTGCAGATACCTGTGGCGCTGACAGGGCTGTGAGGACTCATCCTTTCTTAACTAAGTCAACTGTCCAGCCCATGTCTCTGTTCAGCTGCTGTCCTCAGGGCCTGTGGCTGTAGCTGACAAACCCCGTGGGACCTTTCTCCCCAGAGTTGGCAGGGTGCCTTTGCAGCTCCTTGGCTCTCTCTCCACCATGGCACGGTCCCTTGGCGTCTTTCTAATCCCCTTGTCCCCAGGAGGTCTTGTTTCAGCCTCATCTGATCAGCCCTCACCTTTCAGCCCCTTCTCCTGGGAGTTCCAGCCTCTAGCTTGAGAAGTCAGGGTTTGGGGAGGGGATGGGCCCTGTTTCCACCTCACTCCATCCTTTCCTGTCCAGCTGGCATGGGGAGGATCTTCCCTGGCTGGCCTGCACACGCTGTGCCGTTTCCGCCTGCTTCCAGCTCATTAGTGCAGGTACGACAGGAGCCAGCTCTGCCTCCTGCCCAACGCTGAGCTCACGGCTCCCACTCCCTGTGCTTTCCACCCAGTCTAGAATACTTGGCACACAGCATGCAGCCTCCCCCTCACTTGCCCCTCCTCTGGGGGTTCCTTCTCTTTCTCTCTGGAAGGCTTTCCCTGGCCTGTCTTTCAGGGTCTGGAAATAGGGATGCCTTTCTGCTTGGGCAGCCTATGGATCTAGCCAAACCTTCCTAAGACAACACCAAGCCATGGTGAAAAGCCATAGGTAGGTTTTGTCAGGGTGAGCTGAAGAGGTCATGAACCTGTAGGGCTGTGGACAGGACCTCCTCAAGCCATCTAGCCCTTCCCCTGTCTTCTGGGAAAACATTAAAACCATCCCAGATTGAGAAGAATTTATCTGTTTGCCTTCGCCTTACCTGTAACAAGAGGAAGTGTCACATGAATTGTTTTTAATGTGTAAAATCTCCTGCTACTTTCACTCCCCGCCCATACTCACTCGCCAAGCCTGTGTTGAACCAAAATCTTTTCCACTGCAGTTCTCATCGATTCCCCTTCACACCGTCCTCAGCGAGTGTGAAGAACACTGCTCACCATTCTCTGCATTAAATAAGTGAACACAGAAAACTCCCTGATACTGAGGAAGACCTGATGGAGTCTTGGCTTTGCCTCCTTTTTCTCTGGGCTGAGGGGTTTCAAGACTTTTTTCCGGGGGCATATAAATGCCCACCCCTGTTGCTTCTCCATGCCTTGCCCTTTGGATTTGCCCTGAGTGATCCCAGCCTCTTTCTGGGACTCCAGCAGTTGAGCCTGTATGTCTAGCCTAGGTGAGCGCTGAAATACATTTGTGGGTTGTGAAGTCACTGTAGTGAGTCACATCCAGTGTTAAAAAAAAAGAAACAGAAGAGAGGTAATAGAAAATATAAGAGTGAGTCATACATAGCAAGGTAAATTATTTCAGTTATGGTTGTATGTTCATGTGTGTTGAGTCATGTTAAAAAATGTACTTCTTACTGCGAGTTGTAAAAGTTGTTAAAAAGTTAAAAAGTTTGTAAGCCACTGCTCCCAGCTGGCCTGTGCTGCTGGCGCCATTTGGTGTGGAAATGGGGACACAGCCATCTGTGAGCTTGATGGGCCCAAGGATTCCCTTGGGTTTGGGGCACATGGAAGGAAAGACGAGAGAGGGTAAAACCTGGAACATTCTGTCAACTGGAATCTGGGGGAGCAACGTGGAATGGCTGTTGGGGCAATGGAGGGGGCGGGGAGTGGAGGGGCTGCAGGTTGGACGACTCCTGAGATCCCTTTTGACTCTGGATTTGCCATGAGTGATCCCAGCCTCTTTGTGGGACTCCAGCTGCTGAGCCTGTATGTCTAGCCTCGGTGAGCGCTGAAATACATTTGTGGGTTGTGAAATCACTGTTGAGTCACAACCAGTGTTAGAAAACAAACAAACAAACAAAAAAAACCCAAAAAAACAGAAAAGAGGTAATAGAAAATATGAGAGTGAGTCATATATAGCAAGATAAGTTATTTCAGTTATAGATATAGGTTGATGTGTATTGAGGTTCTGCGAGGGCCCCACCTTCACACTGTACGTCTTTACACTACCTTTTCCTCTCCCAATTGCCTGGGAGAGTGACCTCAGGTCCCTCGGTTCTGACTCCTCCTGCCATGAAATATGGTATTAGGGAATGTAGTCCTGATTCCTTGTCACATGCGGTATCCCCTGTGGCTGGGCATGCAGCAATCCAGATATCAATATTGTCATCTGTACAATGGGAATACTGTACAATACTGTTGCTGTCTTCTCTTCCTTCCTCCTTCCTCCCCAGCTGGGATTCTTGTCCAGAGACAAGAAAGAAAGAAGGTTTGGTTAGACTTCATGAGCCACGCTCAGAAGCATGCACTGAGCTCTTTTTCCTCCAGCTCTGTTATCCACCTGGGTTGGCATTGCCCTTGTAGCTTTCGGGCAGTTTCCTTGTATCTCAGAATGAACAGACTGAAAGCTCTGTGAGGGGGCCTGGCAAAGATGCCCAACAAATGTTGATTGGGTCCATGGATTGCCTCTTGAGTGTCTGTTTTGGTGACCAGGCGTCACCCTAGCTTGTCATGTCCATTCTGGGAGCTGTCAAGGATTCCTTCCTTTTTGCCAAGGCTCAGAGTTAATGCTGGAGCAATGCCGGACACTGTAGTCATAACCATTGACAACTCAAGCAGTACAGAAACTCCACATAGTTTTTCAGGTCCTTGAAAATAAGATTCTTCTAACGCCTAGGAAGAACTTCGATGTGCATTTTATTTCTACATTATGGTGGCCATTCTGGGTGGATGACTATGACGGGGCATCAAACAAACAAACAAACAAAGCCCCAATTGGGAAAGCTGCACAAATACATCTCGAACCCACTCACCTGAGGGGTCTCCCAGCTCCCTTTTGCCCTGAGGGGCAGACATATTTGTACTTTATGTCCTCCTCTTCTTACTATCTCAGGAACCCTCTGACGGTTACCGTGAACTTCATCTTGCATCCTCTCCTTCCCATGTCTTATCCCTGGGGAAATGTTGGATGAGTGTGAGCCAGAGACACAAAGGCAGCTGTGGGATCGGCATTTAGGCACACAGCTAAAAATGAGGACTGGTCCTTGCATGCTGTCTCTCTGGCCCTTCAGTCTCTTTCCCCCTGGTCTCTCAGGATTACTGAGTTCTCTCCACTACCTTTGGTGAAACCTGCTATTGTGTGATCACCAAGCCCTGAGCTAACTCATAGCTCAAGGGAGCCCTCAGTGGTTGGAGGACTCCTAGCCAACAGCAGTAAGGCCCCCGGGGCTTCAGGAGGCAGGGCCAGTCTGTCTTCCCACAGGCCAAGCTCTCAACATCTGAGATGAGGAGCCCAAGGCCAAGAGTAGAAAAAAGATCTTGGGCAAAGAGAGGTAATGAAATCTTAGGAAAGCCCTGGGCCTTTCATAGACTCAAACACTCCTTAGAGGTCTTCCTTCCATGTAGAAATCTTTTCTACAGTGCCCCATCAAGCCTCTCTTTGAATGCTTCCAGTGTCAGAGAGCTCATTACTCAGCAGTGGGATCTGTCCAGCTATTGAACAACTCCAAATGTTGGATTTACTGTAGGTGGAAATCTGTGTTCCCACGTTTTTTCTTGTTCCTGATTTTAAATCTGGAATTACACTATGAACCTCACTGTGGCAGATACATATTATTATTAACTTCCCATTTTATGTGACATCTCAGTAGTGTTGACGAGAGTTGGCCATGCTTTCCTTCTTTAAATCTTCTCTTAGATTCTGGGCCACTTCCTCTTTCCACTTTGGATATTCCTCCATTATCTCCTTTGCAAGATTATTCTGCTTTCCCCAACTTCCAAGTACTAAACCCTTAACTCTTAAAAAAATATTATTGAGGCATATTTTGTGTATCACATAATTCACCATTTTCAAGTGTACAATTAATTTTTTTGTAAATTTACTAAGTTGTATAACTATCACCATAAATTAATATTAGAACATTTTATCACCCCAATGAGATCCCTCGTGCCCATTTACTGCTAACCCCTCCCCCAACTCTCACCCCTTTCCCTAGAATATATTTTCTATTTCTCCTTTTTTTTTCTTTTTTTTTTTAAGAGATGGGGTCTTGCTATGTTGCACAGGCTAGACTTGTGGAAGGGTTCCTCTTCCTCAGCCTCCTGAGTTCTGGTCAGTGAAATGTGGACAGAGTGATGTTTGCCTCTTCCAGGTATTGCCCTTAAAAAACCTGTGCAATCTTCCGCATTCTTTTTCTTTCCCCATCCATTGGCTGAGTGTGAAGGAGAAAGAATCTCTGTAAGATATCGGAGCTTCATAACGAAAGGATCACAGTTCCCTGAATGACCATGTGGATCAGAGCCCTTCCAACCCCCTGCTTGACAGGAGCAAAAATAAACATACTGTTTTGAAGTTGTAATGGCAGTTAACCTGTTATGACTAATGCAAGCACAGAACAAGCTGAGTTCCTCTTTACCCAAACATTTGAAGATTGTCCCGCAAACATTTGAAGATTGCCAGAACCCACTCCATTAAGATTTCTCTTCTCCAGTATCTCAGCTGCTCCCCTTGGGTTGTATTTCTCTTCATTTAGGCCACCTTCCCTTACACATGCTTTAGGGTTGTGATATGCCATTTAAAACATGGCAGCAGAACTTTCATTGTGTCTTAACAGCTTGGAGTCCACTGTTACTGTCCCTGCTCTGAGCTCTGGATTCTGTCCAAGATGACACTAGACCTTCTGGAAGGTGGCATTGTTAGTTTATTTTGAACTAGGCTCTCCCTATTCAATAGTCTGCTCCACAAAACTTCAGGTCATTTCACATGAACTCCTATCAGAGAAAGTATCCCTTATCCTTAAATTAATTATTGATTTTTTTTTTGGACCAAGATGCAAGACTTTTTCACTTATCTCTATTAAATCTTAACTTATCTAGATCAGTTTATATCTTGCTTCTATCATCCAGTTTTATCATTTATTCTTCCAGTTCTATGTCATGCAAAAATTTGATAAAAATGCTTCCCCCCCCCCACTTCATCCAAATCGTGAGAAATCTTGTACAGGTCACAGCCCTGTCTCATGCATGACTGTAGACCTCAGTGACCTCCACCCATTCATTAGTGTGGGGAGTGGTTGTTTAAACATCTACACGTATGCCTAACTGCATTCCCATGGACTCCACGTTTTCCCAGCCTATTCGCACGGAGCATTACCTGAATTTCATTTGAATGTCATTAAAAATACTGCAGAATTTCTCGGATCAGGAACCCCATTGAAAAAGGGAATAGGGTAGAGCCCGACGTGGTTTAACTTTTTGTGAGCCTGGCTCTGGTAATCACTGCTTAGACTCCTTCTCACCATCCTTTTCACCTTCTCCTTGCCCAGCCTTCCAGACCCAGCTCAGATAGTGTCTTCTGTAGGATCTTCCCTGACCAATCATCCCATACTCGCAGCCTGGGCTGGGTGTTCTGTTTTTGTATTCGCATTGCACCCTGAGCTTACCTCACTCACAGCACTCACCATATGTATTGTCTTTCCTGCCATAATGGAAGCTCCTTGAGGATAGGAACTGTCCTTAGCCTTATTCTTCTTGGGACCCCTGATGCCTGACAACATGGAGCTCAATAAATTGTGATGGCTGAAATGCTCTAGGCACTCACCAGCTATCTGTTTGACGGCAAGCACATATGGCTTATCTACTTATGGAGCAAAACTACAAGGGAAGCTGCAGAGTGGTGGGCTTGGAGATGTATATTGAGATACGCAGGCACAATGTAACTTCAACAATAAGAGCTCATGGATCAGAGAGGAACTGGAGGCCAAGAAAGAATGAGCAAGACAGGGGAACAGGAGCCTGGCTGAGGCTGCATCTCTAAGGAACCCAGGTCCAAAGGGAGTGGGGAATTCAGACAGGGTTTGGAAAAATAGAGGTACCTAGAGAAAGGGTCAAGAAGGAAGGGACACAGTCCAGTTGGTGGGTCATGGCAGTAGGAGCCCAGGGACTGGGCCAGACCTGCCACATTGGCAGCTCCATGGTTTCTATAAAAGAGGACTCACGTGGCAGAACAAACTGGCTGGAATGAGGGCTTGGGCTGTTTTTAAGTATAGCAAGCTCACTGGCTTTATGTTGATGGATGTTTATTTGTGGTGGCTTTGAGTAGGTTGATGGAGATTAAGGTTATGCTGCTTCCTTCTCACACAGGTAACTCCTTGCTATTGACCAGAAGACGTCAGTTTCAAAATTCCAGGTGAATAGTCTGTGTACTCCAGGGCCAGCTGGTGGCTGGGATGTGGGAACAGGTCCCTCTTTCTTAGAGAAGGGGCTCATTAGAGCTAAGCTCCCCATGAATAGACCCCAACCTTCCCTGCCAGCCCCCTCTTTTTCCATAACCCCTTTGCTATCTAAACCCCAGCCACACAAGCCACTTGTAATGCCCCTATAGCTCAGGCTTTGCATACACACTGCCTTCTCCTTGGCATGCCCCTCCCCCACACGGTGAACTCCTCTTTAGCCTTTAAGACTCAAGTCAAAGTCATGACTCTCTGAGAAATGCTCCCCAGCCAAGCCCCACCTTGCATGATTAGCAGTTTCTCAGTGAGTCCAAAAGGCTGTGTTAATTCCCCTATTGAAGCACTTCACATCACACAGGTGGTGAAGATGTTCCGTCATCCCCAGCACCTAGCACAGTGCTCAAAAAATGTTTGTGGGGTGGTAGGGCATCATGATCCCAGCCAAACAAGCTGAGCTTTAGAAGCAGGTGCTTAGAGTCATCTCAGGCAGTGAAAGGAACTCCAGGCCCTGCCAAAGAGTGTGCGTGAGGATACCAATGCACATGTTGAGACTGAGGTGGCAGGTGGCAGGTTTCAACAGCTAGGCAGGGGTGGATGGTATGCGGGGGGGACTCCAAGGAGCAGTGTCTCAATCAGAAATGGGGATTGTTTCCCCTCAATCATCATGGACCCTTCCCTGTTTCTTCTTGCCAGCTAGAAGAAGGGAGATGCTGACAGTTCATATCCAATACACCCTCCCTGGCCCCCAATCCCGTCCCTCTCCACCGGCGGCTTTGGCACTTGCACTCATCGTCAGAGATGTTCCCAGGCCCTGGGGCCCTGCTCTGACATGCATAGCAACTCTTGGCTTCCCTGGCCCAGACAGCTAAATAGCTCCCAGCTTCTTGCAGGAGTTGAAAGAGAAAGAGCTGCAAGGCCCAGGAGGCCAGAGACCCTGGTTCAAATGCTAGGTGCTGCCAACAACTGGTCATGTGAACTTGGACAATCATCTCTCCCCCTTTGGGCCTGTTTCCTCACTGTAAATTGAAGGAATGGGCTGGCTGATCTCTCAGGGAGGTGCTCTCTAGAATGCACATTCTGTGAGCCCTGCAGTTCTAGGATCCACACCCACCCCTTGTCTGTCTACTCCTCAAATCAAAATCTTAGTGCTGACAGGGAATTTGAGTTCATCCAGTAAAATCCCTTCTTCTTATAGGTGGGAAACTGAGGCCCAGCGAGGGGAAGGAGCATGATCAGGAAGACACACTGGGGCAGATGCAGGACTAGAACCAGGGTCTGTGCTCCCTGCCATGCTCTGACTTTGGCCTTGAACAACTGCTCTGAATGGAAAAGCCCTTTGCTCCAAAGCTGCCCAGGTACCCAGCACAGGGTGACATAGGGCATGGTTGGTGGCTTTTCAGTCTTCTTCAGGCAGTAAGATCAGGGCCACATGCCTTTTGAGCCTTTCGCAGGCCAATCAACCTAGACCAAACCCTGGGCCAAACCCAGGTCCAGAGACCTGAACTGTAGCCCTCTCTGTGTAACTGACTAGCTGTGTGACCCTGGGCAAGTCATGTCACCTCTCTGGCTTTATTGTTCTATGGTTATATGAACCCTCATGGACTGTGAGTTCTAAGGAAAAGGGATGTGCCTGTTCCATTTTAATCCTAAGGCTTGCTTTCAAAGTAAAGTTTCTTAGTTCTAATTTCAGGGAGAATCTGAATTGTCCAGCAGCCAAAGGTGTCTGTATTTAAGTTAGACTACAGAAGTGTTGGGTCACTGACTGGCGAGTGAAAGGGCTGCCCTTGGGTCAGGGGCTCATCCTGGTCCAATCCGCTGTGGCATGGAGTGTTATATCACTGGTAAATGCAGTTACTTTTTCTGGGCATGTGTGCCTAGAAAGATGTCTATTTTATCTCTATTTTATTGGTGAGGAAACTGGCTCCAAGAGTCACTTAGCTCAGGCCACACAGCTGGTAAATGATAGGGCTGAGGTTAGAACTACAAAGCTCCATGTTCTTCCCACCACTGCAGGCCCATCACCTGTGGACTAGTCATGCGAGGCAGAGTGAGGTACACTGAGAATTACAGGGGTTCAGTGGAGGCAGTGAGCTTTCCAGATGGAGGGGTGTGTCTGGGAAGTCTTCTTGGAGGAGGTGGCCTTTGAGATGGGAGTTAAAAAATAGGTTTGGGGGAATGAAGAACATTTTAGGTAAAGGGAATGGTGTAACCCAAGGCATTTGGGTGAGGGGATGGGGCAGAGGAACCTGGGAGGATTTCTGAGTGAGTGGGACTCTGCCAGGTATCAGCATACATGATGAGGAGGGTTTTAAGACAAACTTGTATACCAAGCCCAGTAAAAAGTTTGGGCTTGATTTGCAAAGTAGTAGGGAGCCATTGAAGTTTGTTGAGCAGGTGAGTGACCTGATCAGAACTGGGCTGCCAGAAAATGTATGGCTGATTGATTACAAATCTGTTCCTCCTGGAAGGCACAGACTGTTCCACCTTCACTGTTATCTTTGGATAGAAGTGGGGAGGAATGGAGCGGAGCTGTGGAGATATTGGTGGCACCACCACCTTGAGGTGGAGGACCGGAGGGGTGGTGAGAAGAGAGTGGGCAGTGGCCCAGGCTTCACGACTGGATGTGGGGGTGAAGGGGGTGGAGATGCTGGAGACGCCTTTCCTTCCTCCCTTGGCCATCAGCCTCCTCTGGCCTGAGGTCTGGTCTGGTGAGGCAGAGTACAGAGCATGCCTCTGCTGTCTGCGTGAGTTCCTGAGGAGTGAGATCTTTAATTTTTGTCTGCTGAGCCCTGATGGGCGAGGGGCCAGCCTGTGTTACAACCTCCCGGGGGCCCCTGGGCCAAGGAACTGAGACCAGAGTGGACGGAAACAAGAAATGAGTCATGCAGACCGGCTGGGGCCCACGGGGATCTGGCTGCACCTCCCCCCTCCCCCACTCCTCCTCAGCCTGGTGTCTGTGCCCTTTCCTGGGGATTTTCAGGCCCTGGGCCTGTTCCTAAGGGACTGGGGCCCCAGAGAAAGTACTGGGGACACCAGGGCAAACCTCACCGAGTAGCCCCATGCTTGACATATGATCCAGGCAAAATGGAGCCAGGAGATGATGGCAGAGGGCATCCTTTTATTTGCCTTGATGGTGAAGAGTGGGAGGGAGGTTGCTTGTAGCCTCCCTGGGGGAGCAAATTCTAGGAAGGATCCTATAGTAGCCCTTCTTCTCTGCCCCCACACCCCTCGTCCTTCAGGATATGTGTAAGGAATGTCGCTGTGTCCCATCAGGAAGCCAAGGTGGGGAAAGGCTGGGAGACCCCAGTGACAGCCAAGGGAAGTCTCTTCCTTGTCCTCAAGTTCATACACAGCCATTCTGGAATCCTGGATGGGTCTGCACAATCCCCCAGCCCACGGGGCTTTCTCCCTGGGGATGTTGAAAGGATAATCCAGTATGCAACCCCTCCCCATTAGAGCTCACTAAGTCCCTGTGGTCTTTCTGGGAGGAATTAAAGGAGGTCTTCCAGCTGCTCACATTGTTGTCCTGCTCAGGTCTTCAGAGAGTCTGCTTGAGGAGAAGTTATGCTTCAGCCCCAGAAGTTCTCGAAGATCCTCCCTGCAGCCCCCAACCCCCAGCCAGAGACTAAAGGGGCTTATGCAGGTAAATAGGAAATATCATCTGAGCTTACAGTGAAATGCACAGGGCTTTCAGATCAGCCCACCCTTTACCAGAGACTGGAAGTGCAGGGACATGGAGTAAAATCAGTGATTTTGAAGAGCTGCCCATTTCAAATCATTGCAGGCCATCCTGGAGCGAGTGCAGTGTGTTGTAGTGAAAACAGCGTGGACTTTGGAGTTGCCCAGACTTTTTAGTTGAATCCTGGCTTGACTCCTAGCTGTGTGACCTTGAACAAGGGACTTCATCCCTCTGGGTTTATGAAATGGGAATTACAACAACTACCACACAGGGCTGCTCAGACAGTCTGTTTATGTCACTGCAGGTTGAGATGAGCCCTTTTCAGCAATTGCAAACTACTTGATGTAGAGTGAGGTTGGCTTCCTTCCGTCTCCTTGGTGGGTGGGAATCCGATTCACTGAAACTCACCACGTTGGCTTTTTTCTGCCCCTGACCCAAAGTGGGCCAGGCTGGTAAACAGGCCTGGAGAGGGACACTATTCTTGGTGGGGAGTCGGGGGTGAACACATGGTAGCAACTCTGTGTGGCCATCAGTGCCCCCTGCCACAGCATAAACAGCTGTGAATGCTTCTGGCTCCCAGAAAAATGCAGCTCGAGGTGGTCTCCCCTTCCCTGGAAGGTAGCATTGGTTTAGTGTCTGGGATAAACCAGGAGTGAATCCCAGTGTAAGCCACTTAGAAACTTTTGAATGTGAGTCATTTTGTCTCCTTGAGCCTTCATTTCCTCATCTGCTATGTAGTGAAATAATAGTACTTCCTTCATCAGATTATTGCGAGGATTAAATGAGAAAGTGGCTGTCAAGTGACTTAGCATAGTGCCTGGCACACTTTAAGTGCTCAAGAGACATCAGCTGGTAAATGGAGTAGCAGCCGTTGATCCCTCCTATGACAGGATAAATAGGGCTGGTTTTCTAATTTTCCCCCATGGAGGGAGTGGCATGAAAAACATTATCTCAGATGAGAAAACAGAAGCCAAGCGAAGCTCAGACCTGAGCTCCATCCACGGAAGTGAGAAACATTCGCCACAGGGGTGTGGAAGGGCCCTTTCCAGAACACTCTGCAACACAGGCCAGCTCGCCTACCTCTGCATGGACATCCATACTATGGCTGCCACCACCCAGCCAGCATGTCATTGCCCGAGAGGAGACAGGCACTGGGAGACCAGGGCAGGGTGGTTTTGAGTTCTGGGGGCGATGCCAGGCCATGGTATCTGAGGTCCCAGCAGCCTCTGCAGGCCTTAAAGCCCTCACACAGGATGGACCTGGGGCCTCTCTGGATAGCCTCCACCTTTCAGACTGGAGGCTGAGGCTGCACAGTGAAAGGGTCCCAGCTGCTGAGTGTCTGGAGAAGAATATCCAAGCCCATGAGCTGGTCCCATCTGGAAGGCTGGGGGCCCAATCACCCTTCCTTTGGTGGTTTTGCCCTCTGATTAACCAGGAAATGTGTTATTTGTTCTAAGCAGGGGACAAGCTCTCCTGGAGAGAGGAATTCAGGGCTGGAGGTCCAGTCACTTCCAAGGAAGAAAAATCCCTGGAATTCTGTGAGGAGTCTGGGTCTCAGCAAAAGGAGCAGAAATGCGGTCCTTGTTTTCGGTCCTTATTTACCAAATTAGTTCAGGTTCTGGTAGCTCTCTGGATGCCAGCATTATTCTAGCAAGACATGGAAAAGCAATTAGGTTGCCCTGGGTGTCCAGCAGACTGCCGTCCCCTCTTGTGGTGCATGTGTCTGGGCAAACCTTTCTCTGCCGGAATCTCTTTATCAACCTCTTGGACTCTCTACAGGGCTTTCCAGAGATGATTTTCCTCCCCAGACCCAAGAGATGGGTGAGTAGGCTTAGCAGCATTCTCATGAGGGAGGAAGCTGGGATGGGGGTGGGGCAGTGACGCATGGTGAGTCAGGGCCATGCCAGAAACAGTTAGCCACCCTTCTTTTACCAGGCACAGAGGGTTGAGGGGAGCAGAAAGTTCTGGTAATCCCACATCTCCAGGGAATCAAATTGTGGGCCAGCCAGCAGGGAAGAGGGCATTTGGGAACATGCGCAGGTGGTACTCTGGGGGTGACAGTGGTATGGGTAGTGGTCCACTTCAGTTGTGAGGAGGGCCACTGGCTCACAAGCCCAGAGTTGAGGCAAGATGGCACAGCCTTAAAAGCTTGGGCTCAGGTGGAAAATGACCCTGGTTTGAATCCTGCATCTGCTACTGACCAGCTCTGTCACTTTGGGCAAGCCAGTAGCCATTCCCAACCTCAGTTTCCTCTTTTGTCTGTGGAAATCCTAATGCCTGCTTGGGATAGTTAAATGAGCCCACTTATGTTGCATGCTTAGCATGGTGCTTGGACTATAGTAGGCTCTATAAATGTTGGCAGCTTAAAAACAAACAAAACTCAAGTATTTATGGGATTGGAGATCCTCAAGAGCTGCATCAACAGGTTCCAACATTGAGAGGGAAAGGGAAGGATAAGTAGGAGGCAGGACAGGGGGATAGCGCCAGGCTGGGAATAGGAGATGCCAGTCTTTGGGGTGGATGAGCTGGGCCGTGGGCCCTCAGGAGAACAGGGTGGGAATGTCCAAGGACCACTTGTACTCACCAAGGAGTGGGAGGGGCCCCTGGTGGTGAGGGAAGCGTGTCTGCGTGAGGGTTTTGGCCGAGGCTAAGGGTGAGGGATGAATGGGCGGCAGACTTCCAGAAATGCAGACGGAGGAGACGGAGCAGTAATAATGACTTGGACACACAGGAGGAAAAACTAGCTCAGGGACGAAGAGGGCGCCAAGGTTTCTGGCCTTGGGAGGCCTATGAGGATCTGAGGTGAGCCTTGAGGGATGCAGAGCAGAGCTCCTGCAGGAACTGGGCAGGTTGCAGGGAGAGGAAGGGAGGCCGGAGCTACAGAGCTGGGCGGCTATCTGGGCAGGGAAAGGTAAGCGTGTAGCTGGGGCTTCCACAGCTGTGCAGGAGCAGTGTTCCAGGGAGAGAACTGAGCTCTGGGAATTGAGGGGTTATTCATCCCCACACGCAAGGGGTAGATCCTGGAGATCTTTAGGGCCAGCCCTAAAGACAGCAAGCACATGAACTTGGACCAATAGCTACCACCCAGAACTCAGTTTTTCTCTCTTAAAATGGTCTGATGATGCTAGTCCTCCTTTCTTGATGGAATTTTTCTGTCATTCATTCATTTCACACATATTTCTTGGCTGTCTGTAAGCAAGCACAGTCAAGCACTGTTCTAGGTTTTGGGGGAGCAGTGCTGAGCAAGGCAGATAAGATATTTATTCCTTTAGAGCTATCATTGTGGCTTGGCAAGTCAGACAATAAATGATGTTGCAGGTTGTTGAACAGGACTTTTTCTGTACTCTTAGAATGTCTGCAGAAGCCACAAAGCTAGAACAATATGGGCTAAATATTCTCACATTCTAAAGAGAAGCACTAGGCACCCTAATAAAGGCAGAACAGGTTCATCAACAATCAAACCACATCCCTCAATTCCAGTCCACAAATGAAAGGGATTGAAGAAAGTCACTGAGGTAGAGAGGTAGAGAACTGTTGCATTAGCAGGGAGGGCTGAGATTTCCCCTGAGGGTCCCCCCCACCACCCTGCGCCATGCAAACCAAGTGAAGGGAGCTCCGAGAGAACCAGTCATTTGCAAGAAAAGGAAACTAGGTCCCCACAGCTGTCCCTGCACTGATACTGGCTAAGTTGCTGGAAATTTCAGGCACCCCAATGCACCAAAATATAGCAAGAAAGTTCTTGGGAGAACTCAACATATGTCTTTAGGAACTGAAGATGTACATAAATGAAGAGACTTATGTGCACTTCTTACCTGGAGAATTCTGACTGTGGAGACTGGCTGGAATGGACTGCGTGGCAGGGTGAGGAGGGGACAGGGTGAGAAGTAACCAACCCACCAGTGCTTTGACTTTGCCTGACGTGGAGGGGAAAGTCCCCAGGGAGCCAGGGCCTGCAGGAGCCTGCAGGAGGTTGGCCAGAGGGTGCTTTGCTATGGCAGTGTGGGTGGAGGTCCTGCAGAGAACCCTCCCAAGAACCCACAAATGTTCCCATGAAAAGAGCTAGTACCTGGCACCTGTCAACCTAAGGCACCTGTCACATAAGACTTCACTACCTTTCCTCTAACACCTCTCCCCCAGCCCTGACACAGAGGAGCCACAGCAGTAAAAGAAGGTCAGAAAAGGAGACCATGCACCACTTCCAGCCTGTGGGGGGAGAGACGGAGTATTAAATTGGATGAGGTTTTGATTTCAACAGGAACAGATTTTCTGAAAATTGCCTGAAAATTGGTCTTAATTATAGAAATAAAGCTGTTCTATGTCCAGTTGGGATGAGCAAGCCAAGGACTCTGCCTGAGATGTCATCAGGGTGGGGAAGGGAAATTCACCATAATACAGTTGAAGGCAGCAGTGGAGTAGTTTCCTGATTGTCCCTCTTCAGGTTCAGCCCATTTAAAAAAGTTACACAAGTAAAAAACAAATAATGAGATAATTTCAGCTGGTCATTAGAGCAATGAAGATAAAACAGGGTGATGTGTTAAGAGAGTGTGAATTTTTGCTCTAGACTGGGGAGTCAGGGAAGGCCGCTCCAGGAGGTGATAGTTCAGGTGAGAGGTGAATCGATGAGGAACCAGTCCTGTAAACACCTTGGAGAGGATCCAGTGGAGGGAAATGGGCATTAAGTCAGCTGTTCAAGGAGCAGAGAGAAGGCCTATGTGCTGTAGGGTGATGAGTAAGGGAACGAGAGGGAGATGAGATCAGAAAAGGGGCCAGTCACTAGGGCCTCGCAGGCCAAGGGCAGGAGTTGAGGCTTTATTCCAACATTAGGCATTACCCATGCCTGTCCTCTGTGTGGTATGGGAGGTTGTAAACTGGTGCCCTCCTGCCTGCTCCTTCACTCTGCCTCTCTAGGAGTCAGCTGTACAAATACCCTAAGGGCGCCTCTTAGTCCAGGCTTTTAGGGTCTCAGCAGGGGACATGGGTGAGAATGATGATGAGCTGGTTATTGGGGATGCTCAGATGGGTGGCAATCGGCATTCTCATACTCCTATCCCCATCGCTGCCAACACAATACAATGCGAGTGCACACCCTGGATCAATCAGAGGCTCATCGAATCCCCTGGGGAAATCACTGAGGGCGTGAGGGGCCGGGGTGGGAGTCCAAGTAATGGACTAAGCAGAGGCCGGACGCCTGGATTTCATTCCCCTTTTACTCGCGCTGTCTCCTTGAGGGACCTAACTCAAGAGGCTCCATGTCTGTGACTCTGTGAAAAAGAGAACACCTCTTCTAGCAGCCGTCATCGCCGCCCCAGGCCCAGGCTGGTCCCTGACGCCACAGGACGGGGATTAAGATCAAGGAGCGGCGGCTGGCAACGGCAGGTCCCTGCCACTGCGGATTGCCAAGGGCGCGGCCAGCTCCACCAGGGGGCGCGCCCGCCGCGGCCGAGGGAGGTGCGCTCCCCCGCTGCCCCGGCGCCAGCCGGCCTCCGAGGCGGACGCCCCCAGCGGCAGGGGCGGCAAGAGAAGGGGCAGGTGCCGGTGTCCCGGGTCCTGTCCCTGCCACGCGGGTCTCCGCACCTCTTCCGGCCTCCTTCAGACCTGCGAGGCTGCGGCCTTGGTCATCCCCGACCAGGAGTTTGCCCCTGGGGTGACAGGCGGGAGATAAATTTGGGGCAGGTTAGCAGCTCGAGCTTGCCCAGGGCAGGAGAAAGGTGGCTCGGGTGCCCCTGTCCCAGCAGGAGTCATCTGCCCTACGAACCCCGGGGTCAACCCTGCGCCACCCCCAGCTCCTCACGGGTTAATCCCCCTCGCCGCCCGCTCGCTTCCCGGTGCCAAAGTGGGTGTTGCTGGAATTCCTCTCTCCCTCTCCCGTAACGAGGGGGCTGAGCTGTCCCTCCGAGGAGGGGGCATGGTGTGGATAAAAGAGACCAAAAAGCAGGGGGAGGTTTCCAAAAATAAAACCCTCCGGTTCCCCTTCAGACGGCTGCAGTGACGGGGAGGAGGCGCGAAGGTGCGGCGGCCGTGCGCGCCCAGCGGGAGTCTGAGCGCGGACTCGAGGCTCTGGGCGCCAGACCGGCCGCTCTCGTCGCGCAGCCGTCGCTCCGGGGAGAGCCGGGCCCAGCCGGCTGCTTCGGGGGCCCCCTAGACAAGGAGAAGCGGGCCGCCGGGCGGGGTCGGGAGAGCAGTCCACGGGCGGTCCCACGCACGACTACAAACCTCCGCTCGGTCCCGGCGCGCACCGCTCTCCAGCCGCCCCTGGCGCCATGAGGCCGCGGACCAAAGCCCGCTGCCAGGGGCGCGCCCTGTGGGACTCCTGGAGGGGCTTCCTGCCGCTCACCCTGGCTCTCTTCGTGGGCATGGGTCATGCCCAAAGGGACCCCTTGGGGAGATACGAGCCGGCTGGCGGAAACGTGAATCGGCTGCGGCGCCCTGGGGGCAGCTACCCCGCAGCGGCTGCAGCCAAGGTGTACAGTCTGTTCCGAGAGCAGGACGCACCCGTCCTGGGCTTGCCGCCCGCGGAGCGGGCCCAGCTGGGCTGGGGGAGCCCCTGGAGGCCCGCTGAGGCGGAGGCCAGGAGACCGCCCCGCGCGCAGCAGTCGCGGCGAGTCCAGCCACCTGCGCAGACCCGGAGAAGCACTCCCCTGGGCCAGCAGCAGCCGGTACCCCGGGCCCGGGCCGCGCCAGCTCTTCCGCGCCTTGGGACCCCACAGCGTTCCGGGGCTGCGTCCCCAACCCCGCCGCGAGGGCGGCTCACGGGGTGAGCACGGGAGAGGGAAGCATGGGAAGTGCAGGGGGGAGCGAGGGCCGGGGCTCCAGTGCGCTCCTTCGGCTCCTTCGTGCAGGGGTGTGCAGGCTAGAGGAGAGGCCGGCAGACTCGCGCCCTCGTCCCTTTGTCCTCGGTACTGTGGGGAAACATGCCCCTGGGTCCTGAAGTCGGTGCTTGAAGATCTGACCCTCTTTCGAAGAGTTGAAGGCAAAGATCAAAACCATCCTCACCCTTTCTTACCAGCTCGCCCTGAGCCCAGACTTTAAATCCTTTCGCGAGGCGCCCGGGCGTTCGCCTGCGCTCCTGCTGCCCTCAACTAACCCGCTCTCGCAGACGCCTGCAGCGCTGCGGGCATCCCAGAGGCAGCGAGAGAGCTCGCAGGTGTGGGCGCTTTAGGCGCTTGAGGCCCAAGGGAGGTTGAGCCCTTACGGGTAGGCGGAGGACGTCAGGGGCTCCGGGGCGCGAAGGTGGATGTGTCACGGTGAAGGGGACTGGCAGCGAAGCGGGAGAATGAGAACAAGTGTATAAGTTGGGGCACAGGTGGGCCTGGGCACGCGGAGGGCTGGATGTGGGCGTGGGCTCTGGGGCACTTTGGGCAGAAAGCCTGCCCAGGATGTGCCTGCCCCACAGTGGGCACGTGGAGAATTAGATCTGCGTGCGCTGGTGCTTCTAGGTGTCAGTGCGACTTTGTGCGCTTTGCAGGGCTAAACCTCCTCCCAACCCTGAGATTTTTTGCCCCGCTTGAGCACCACCCCCTGCTCGCCGGGGGCGCAGAGGCAGCGTGAGGAGACGTCCCCTCCCCAGCAACCCCTGGCCCCAGACCGGGATCTTCATGGCTGCGGGGCACTCCGCCTTGCCTGGGTATGACAGGTGTCTCTGGAATGGAGGGCACAGGAGCCCAGGGCGGTGCGAGGCTGCGTGGGGGCACCATCGCGAGGTCTGGGTCTGGGAAGGACTGTGGCAGCTTTTCTTGGCCTGAGCCCGATTTCCCAATTGGATTTAGTCCGGGGAAACAGCATGAAGGACACTACTACCCCCAGATCTTCTCTTGAAGACCTTCTGCCTCATGGCCTTTGCACTCACGAAGTCTCCCTCGTCTGGGGCACTCTTCTCCCTTATTTCAGCAGGGTCCACTCTCTGCTCCATTCCGAGCTCTGCTCAGAGAGGCCCTGTTCCATCCTCTCTCTCCCTTCACCTGCTTTGTTTTTCTTCGTAGCACTTATTCCATCTGACATATTCTATTTCTGTGTATGTGTTTATGGTCTGGCCTCCCAACCCACACTAATGCAAGTTCTATGAAAGCGGGGACTTTGTTTTGTTTATTTCTGTGTTACTAGTGCCTGAAACAGTGTCTGCCACAGTTGGTTTTGCTAGGTATCTGTCAAAGTAGTGAATGAACTTCCTGCTGCGTGTGGAAGGTCCAGCTTCAAGCAGGCAGAGCGTAGACCCATGCAGCTGCCAAGTCGCTTACACATAGGATCATTCAACAAGCATTAGTGGAGCACCTGCTGTGTGTCGGCTGTTTCTTGTCCTGCCTGTGCAAGTGAATGCATGCTTCCTCAGAGTGTGTGTGCTGAGCACGGGAGAGGGCATGAGGGCCCAGGGGCCCAGGCATTGTTCCTGCTGGGAGAACAACCCCATTACTTAAAATCAAGTTGAAGAAATGAACAGATATGTACTGGTAAACGTGCTTTCTAGTACTAGAAACTTCATGTTCAGTGCAACGGAGTGTGGCAGTTGGGCTGAGGAGCTCAGAGGAAAGGGTGGCCCGGTGACCCAAGGCCCCTGAGCCTCAATGGGCAGTATGTGGGGAAGCAGAGGAGAGGTGGCAGGGAAGGGGCCCAGAGATCAGGGCGGTGTGCAGGTATAGCATTGCCCAAGGACAAGGGCTTTTCACTGTTGGCACTGTCCCGTGGTTAGGACTGCAGCTGTGGTGTAGGGTAGCTGTGGGCTGAGGCTGGAGACATAGGTTGGACTGGATCATGGAGAAGCTTATACTGTAGACATTCAGGTACAAGTGGGGGAAGGGAAGGTGGGAAGTGGAGGGTGGGGGTTGGAGGTTGTACTATTAGAAGTCATGAAATGAGGTGGTGATGAGCAAAGCAGATTGTCACCACGGCAAGGCTGGTAGATGTGCACAGGTGTGTGAGGGCATGGGCTGAGTGCTACCTGCTGTACACAGGTGCACACATCACATGACACGCTGGGTTGGACTCCTTCCCCAGGTTGTCTTCTGCAGCTTTGATACAGAGTGGGTTCCCCTGGCACTGCAGTTAGCCACTCCATGTCAGCTGGGGAGGGGCTGGGTGATAGTCTTATTCACTGGCTCTCTCCACCCAGGTCTGTTCTGGCTGATGGCATCTGGCTGGGCTGACCACTCTGGCCATTCATTGCCTTGTGAGCCGCTCAGAGCCTAGGACCAAGTGCCACCTGCTGGTGAATCTTGGAACTGCGCCACTACTAGTGGGAATTCTTCATTCAACAAATATTTTGGAGGGCCTCCTGTACCCAGGGTCTATGCTGGACCCCGGGGATATAGCAGTGGCCAAGAAAGACAGCCTCTGTCCTCATGGAACTTTCAGTGTAGTGGGAATTTATTGCACACGATGAAGACTGATTAAGTATGTGCCAGGCGTGGTGCTGGTGTCTGGGATACAGCAGACCAGAGCAGACATAGTTCCTGCACTAATGAAATTTACGGTCTACAGGGGACTTAAGTCATTGCTTCCCAATCTTCAGTGTTTCTTGAACCAGCTTTACAGCATACTATCTTCATAAAATTTTCCTCTACCTTTCCCTCTTGTTCTGTTATTTTTCTTTAAGTTTATATTCTGTTAAAATTTTTAACAGGATTTTTAATCTATTTTAAAGTATATTATGAAGTTTTAAAAACATACAAAAAGGTATTGGACATAATATAACTTACAATCCAGCTTTATCAAACCTTAATATTTTGGTATATTTTGCTTCTAATATTTTAGCTGAAATTTCCTCTATAAATTTGCCTCCTTCTCTCCCAAGAGTTAACCACTACCCTGAATTTAATTAATTCCAATGCATGCTTTCTGTTACTACAGATGTATGTATTTATAAAATACACATAATTGGTTTTGCATTGTTTTCAAGACAGAGTCTCACTCTGTTGCCTGGGCAAGAGTGCAGTGGCATCATCATAGCTCACTGCAGCCTCCAACTCCTGGGCTCAAGTGAGCCTCCTGAGTAGCTCGCTACTACAGGCACACACCACCACACCCAACTAATTAAAAAAAAATTTTTTTTTTTTTTTTAGATACAGTGTTTCGCTGTATAGCCCAGGCTGGTGGTCGCAAGCAATCCTCCCATCTTGGCCTCCCAAAGTGCTGGGATTATAGGCATGAGCCTCTGTGCCCAGCCTTGCTTTTGTGTATTTTAAACTTAGATAAGTGATACCATATTGTACTATCTTCTACAATTTGTTTTTCCTTCTCATTAGATTTTTGAGATTTAACCATGTTAGTATAATTAGCTCAAGTTTATTCATTTTAACTGTTATTCTTTTGTCTGAATATACCACAGTTTGTTTATCCATCTTCCTGTTTTTGGAAATTTAGATGAATTTCATTTTTTTGCTATTACAAGCAATGCTTGACTCACTTTTCTCCATAAATAAATTCTTAACTAAAAGGAAATTTTGTATCATTATCATAAGTTAAAAGTAGCACCACTTGTCATAAAGTGAAGGTAACTGTAGGAAAATTGAAATGAAAACAAAATGTTCTTAAATTCTAGTCAGACACCATTTCTTACCTCAGCAAGCTCAGTTCTGTGGTGTGTTATCTCTGTTGCAATGGGTGACTAGCAAGGGTTGGGGCAGGACCTGGCATCACACAGACTTTTTCACTGACCTCATCAGGTTAGAAAGATCACAGAAAAGGGAATCACTTCCTCACCGTGTACTCGGATTGTGGAATGCTGGGATCATGTAAACCTAAAGTCCCTTTCCTACCTTCAGGGTTGGTCATTCCACTCTTTGGGAAACACTGGATTAAGCGACACAAGTATTACATGTATGCTGTGTGTCTGGTGCTGTGTTAGACTCTAGAGGCACAAAGAGAAATAAGGAAGAATCCTCAAGTACCCAAGACTAAGATACAACTAACAACCTGAGACAACCAGTACTAAATGATTGCAGCAGATGGAGAATAGGGAAGGCTGGGTAGATGTCGGGGGAGGTTTTATACAAAGGAGGTAACATTTGATCCGGAAGTCTTGGAGTATGCAAAGGATTTCCGCTGACATACGAGAGGGAAGGATTCTAGGCAGAGAGAGCAGCATAAGCAAAGGCACCAAAGTGTGACATCCGTGGTGCACTTGGGGGACAGCAAACCTTGCTTGCTTAGAGGAGCACAGCTTTGGTTGTGGATGGTTATGGAAGTGAGGGTGGGGTGATGGGACAATTAGACTGCACAGGCAGGTGGGGGACCAAGTGGCTTTGTAGATGCCAGTGAGGCACTGTGAGAGATTTTTTTTAAACAAAGGACTAGTATGATCAGATTTGTCCCAGGTGGAACAGCAGCTGTCCTAGGCTCTGAGCCAGATTTGTTCCCAATATTGATGCTGGATATTGCTGAGTAGTGTCACCTGGAAGATTGGGCTCATGTGATCTCTGAGTGGTACCTTCCAGGGAGTCAGAGCCATTGAATCATATGGCCTAGATATTCAGGCTCATTTTGTCTCTCTGCTAGCCAGAGCCCACTGAAGGGACAATTCACCACTGGTCACCTCCCTGGGCCTGTACCTAAGACTTTAATATTGGACCAGAAATGACCCTCAGATGATTTCACTGGGTACCTGCATCGCTCTTGTGTGCCCGCCCAGCCTCAGCCTGGCCCCTCTGCCTGGCAGCCTTTGATTCTGGCCAGTCCTCACTGTGGCCCCAACATCCCTCTGGCTCCACTATGGACAAGGAAGGCAGACCCAGCTACTGCCCTTCTACAGTGAGCTGCAAAGCAACCCTGAGGGCAGCTGGGGTGACAGCTGGCTCAGGGGGCCTCCTTGGGCTGGGCTCCATGCCATGACCTCCCAGCCAGGCAGCCCCCTCAGTCTGTACTGTCTGGGTTCCCACAGGCCCTACTTCTTAGAAAACTCCCAGGGCATGCAGTCTGTTTCCTCTCAAAAATCTCCCAGCCCCCATAAGAGGCCTTGTCACCACCACAAGGTGTAGTGACTTATACATGGGGGGTAGTTTTCCCCTTTCACCAAGGCGCACACTCAGAAACCCTCCCCTGGCCCCCAGGGATGTGGGCCCTGATGGGACGAAGCCTTCATGGAGCTGGGAAGCTGCTGAAGGTGGTGGCCCAGAGAAGCTTCAAGGTGGCCCAAGTGGCACAGATCTTGGCCAGCAGGACAATCTGGAAACTCCCTGGGAGGGAGGCAGCTCCCCACAACTTTGGGCCAAAGGGCCAGGAATGGGTCTCAGCTTTTTCAAGCTGCAGGAATTTATTTTGAATTCTTTGTAAGGCTCCAAAAACCACACAAGCTTTGGGGTCCACTCAAATGTCAAACAAACTCCTAAGTGGGACCAGATGTCGCCGTGCTGGCCACAGAGATCACAGGAATGGCCGCTCTGCTCTGTCCTTCGCCTCTCTGGCCTCTGTGTCTTCCCTCCCCACCCCCTGTCCCCCACCCAGTTTCAGTGAGCACTCACTGATGACAATGATGGGGTCCCTAAAGCCAGAGCCAGGCCCAGCCTGGGCCAAGGAGACAGTCCTCAGAGGTCTCCAGGAGGAGCCCATCCAGAGAGTCACCCTGGTCTGGCATTTGGGTCTTGAGGTCAAGAGACAGGGCTGGGTGAAACTGGCTGGTGCTGTCTGAACTCTCCGAACTGGCTTATCATCTTTATGATCACAGACATTGTTGCCCAAGAGGACTTCCTTCTTGTGTCAGGGGCTAAACATCCCTATCTCTTTTAATCATCACAACAACCCAGTTAGGCAGGTATTATTATCTCCATTGTACAGGTAGAGAAAGGGCGATATTTCCCAAGGGCATGCAGAGAATGGCAGAATCAGGATTCAATCTTAGATTTGCATGATTCCAAAGTGCCTGTCCCCTAGTGGCCCTGTGTGATCCCATGTGACCTCCCTAGAGAGAATGGGGACAGTCTTCCAGCCCCACGGTGTTCCCCTAGGCCCTGCTTGTAGAGGGTGGGACCACCAGTGGGGCCCTGTGTCTAGTCCCAGCTCTGAGCATCCTTGTGCTGACCCCACAGGAGGAACGTCTGCGGGGGACAGTGCTGCCCAGGATGGACGACAGCAAACAGCACCAACCACTGTATCAAACGTGAGTGCTTCCCACCCCCACCAGGTGGGCCAGGTTCAGGGACTCCAGAACCTGGAGCAGAAGCGTCCTCACCCATCTGCCTCCTGAGGATGAGCCTTCCTCTGGCTTGGACGTGATGTGCAGTGGAAGGGAGGAGATTTAAAAATGCAAATACCTCCAGCTGGATGCAGCTTCTTAACTCACATCCTGCTCATCTTTCTTTTTTGAGACAGAGTCTCACTCTGTTGTCCAGGCTAGAGGGCCGTGGCATCAGCCTAGCTCACAGCAACCTCAAACTCCTGGGCTCAAGCAATCCTCCTGCCTCGGCCTCCCAGAGTGCTAGGATTATAGGCGTGAGCCACCGTGCCCCGCCTCCTGCTCATGTTTTTAAACTCCCTACATTCCCTCCTGCTTCCCCACTGTGTTGGTGCCCACTCAACCTGTCTGCAGGGCCTCAGGTGCCCACACATCCCTGTGGTTTGCAGAACACACCTGGCCCAGAGCCTCCACACCACACATTTCCAGAGGCACCATTCACATAGTGTGCAACATGACCCGACCTCTGCCCTGGCCACTGGCCCGAATGTCCTGGCCTCTGTCAGGTACTCTACTGCGATGGTCAGATAAGGCTCTGACCCCGTGTCTGCAGCAACCTTCCCTTGGGCTGCTCTGAAGCCCGGCAGGCTGCCTCAAATGAGATAAAAAAGAACAGTCATCTTAGTCACATGGAAACCAAGGAGTGAAATGGGAAGAGTCGGAGCCTCCTTGCCAGAGCCTTCTACTGATAGCATCAGAGGCAGTAACCACAATACTCTGGACAAGAGCCAACACCTATTTAGCACTCACTTTGTACAAGGTGCACTTTATCCTCTGGGCCAGGGAGTACCACTGTCCATTTGGTGGATGAGGAAACAGGCACAGACAGGTAACTTGCACAAAGTCACATGGCCAGGAAATGCAGAGCTAACATTTCAACCTAGATAACCTGACTCCAGGGCCCCTCTTCTTAATATCTCTTCTCTCCTACTCTTACCTTACCCTTCTGGGCCTCACTTTCCACATCTGTGAGCAGGGGATGACAGTATACTACTAACACTACTGCTAGCTAACGACTCTTCCCTATGGCCCAACACTGTGCTAAGCTCTTGACATACATTATCTCAGTTAAACCTCTCAGTAGTTGTGGATATTTACTTATCATCCCTGCTTACAGAGGAGGAAACTGCAGCTCTAACCCAAGGCTACACTGCTGCAAGTGCTGGAGCTGGGGCAGTCTGATTCCAGAGCTCCAGGCTCTGATCTCTGGTGCTTTATTCCCTCCCAATACCAAGTAAGGCAGGCATTCCAGAGTGTGAAATCCCCACGGGCAACAGCAGATTTGGGTGTCCAATTCAGCTCCTTAGGAACTCTGCCCGACTGTCCCTCCTGTAGCTGTCACTGCCTCTGCCGGGCCCTAGCCGGCTGCAAAGCCTCAGTCTCGCCAGCTGCCCTTCCTTCCTCAAGGACCAGGCCCTTCTCAGTGTGAGAGTTTCACAGCTAGTGGTCCAGGTGTATGACAAAGCTCATGGTGTTCCCAGCATGATGGATGCCCTCCTCTGGCTCTCCTGACACCCCCAGGATGAGGATGTGATGGGATGCCCCCATTCCCCTGGAGACAGAGACGCTGGCCCTGACCCTCTGCCAGGTGGAAGGTGCAGCTGAGGCAGAACCTCTAGATAAAGAAACCAAAATCCAAAACTGAACAACAAACAATGACGTAGATCTTCTGCCTGAATACCCTGTCCTTTCTGGGGAGCCTAGGGGAGTCGGGGCTCTCAGAGGACAGACCTCTATGGCAGGGGGCAAGGCTCGGGGAGGACTGTTTTTCCCTCATAATTTTAAAGATGAAGAAAGTGGGCCAGACATGGTGGCTCACACCTGTAATCCTAGCACTTCGGGAGGCCGAGGCGGGCGAATGACTCAAGGTCAGGAATTTGAAACCAGCCTGAGCAAGAGCAAGACCCCGTCTCTACTATAAATACAAAGAAATTAATTGGCCAACTAAAGATATATATAGAAAAAATGAGCCGGGCATGGTGGCGCATGTCTGTAGTCCCAGCTACTCCGGAGGCTGAGGCAGAAGGATTGCTTAAGCCCAGGAGTTTGAGGTTGCTGTGAGCCAGGCTGACGCCATGGCACTCACTCTAGCCCGGGCAACAGAGTGAGACTCTGTCTCAAAAAAAAAAAAAAAAAGATGAAGAAAGTGTGCCTCGGAGTGGTGGTGACTTGCTCAGGGTCACACAGCTCTTCAGAGAAGCTGAGACTCAAAATCAGCTCTGAGCAACACCTGTGGGTAGAGAGGCCTGGGATGTGAGTGGCCAGGTGGCTCTATGCTAAGCTGAAGTTCTGGGCAGGGCCCTGGCGCTGGTATTTTTGTTTTAAAGCACCCTAGGTGATTCTAGCTGTGGCTGAAAATCGCTGAACAGAGTTTGGGGGTCAATCATGGGAAGATCTGCCTTGGGGGCTCTCCTCAAATTTGAATGTTCCCACAAATCGTCCGGGGATCTTAGCAGATTCTGATTCAGCAGGTTTGGGCAGGGCTGGAGATTCTGTGTTTCTAACGAGCTCCCAGGGGATGCCGGTGCTGCTGGTCCGGGGACCACACTTTGAGGCCTGGAAAGGGATTTGGAGCTGGAGACGTGGAGGAGGGCTGGTATGTTCTGCGGAGCTGAGCCTCTGCTGGGAGGCAGCGCTGGCTGACGAGAGTGTTGCTGAGTTTGAGTCGCAGCTGGAGCAGGGTGGCTCCCTGGGGCGTGGGCTTCTCCCCAGCTGCCTGAAGGATCTGGGCATGGGCTCCACCTGGAACCCCGGAGGTTCTCAGTTTTCTAACTTGCTTGTGATTTTCCAGCATTACTACTCTTTGCCAAACTGTAGTTTCAACCCTGGAAACTCGAGGTTGGGTGAGTCTGCTGATTGTCACAGTACAAGCATGTGTGTGGGCACCCTCGTGCCCCATGAGGCCCCACTCCAGGATGCTGCCAATACCCTCTCCCCGGTTATTTCTCTGCCTGGCGCTCTCACCCTGGTGCTCCTTGGGTCGCCCACCCTGACCCAGGCCTGCAAGCCGGCGGCTCTGCTGGAGGGAATCTGCTTGCCCACTGGTCCCTGTGCCGTGCGCTGGTTGCTATTTGGCAGCTAATAAGCCTAATGAGAACCACGCGGGCCGTGGGGCGTTGGCCCTGTGCGCTGGGCCCAGAACGCTGCAGAATGTGGGTCTCCTGGTCTCACACCGAGTCAGCTGGCTCCCGCTCCCCCAGGGGCATTGGGTCTCCCTCTCCCCGCCCCACAGTTGCCCTCCTGGCTGGAACAGAGACTGCCAGTGCTGGGGAATGTTCATGACTCTGTCCTAGCAGCTTTTCACATGTGGGGGTGCCTCCCTGGGCCAACGGGAGATGGGGGCTGACATCGTTTCACTGCCAAGAATGAAGTCTAGTTCCAGAACCATGTGGAGAGGCAGTCTCTGCCCTGGTCTCTCCCAAATATCTGTGGGCCCAACCCAGCACCCATTCGTAGAGTGTGCTGGCTCATGCTAGGTACCCCTGTCCTGAATGCCCCCAGCTCCCCACCCCCTACTGTCCTCTCTTGCCTCCTCTCACAGAGTCGATCCTAGGTTGCTGTAACACACAGTGTATCTCCCTGGCCTGCGCCTCTTCCTCCCTGCCAGTCACTGGACCTCAGGGAGGTGCCTGCAGGTGCCCAGTCCTGGAACCCCATCTCCTCCCTCTACCTCGGTGGCATCCGGAGCGGAGCTGTCATCTTCCCCTCTGGTCTTGGTATCTGCCTTTCCTTCTGTGGCCTTGCCAGCTCTCCCGCAGGATTTATGTGTTTATATATTTGTGGAGGCAGCTGGCTGGGGCCAGTCTGGCCCTGCTCAGCTGAGGGGAAAGACTGAGGGTGTGGGGTGACGGTGTCCTGTTTATAGTTGCTGCTTTTGGAAGACTGTTCTGTCTTCCCAGACTGGCTCACCCCGCTCCCCACCCAGACTGGGGAAGAGGATTTGAAGACTCTCTAGACTTCTCATTTTATCTCAGCCTGAATGCACAGGAGCTGCGGCTGCTCTGGGGTGGGGGGCAGAGGGGAACCTCTGGAGTTGAGGAGGGGTTCAGGTGAATCACTCTCTCACCCCCACCCCAAGCAGTGAGGCTCAAGGTTAATGTGTTTGAGTCCTAGCTCTGTGTTCCGGTGCGAGTGACTGGCCCTCTTCTAGCTGTGGAGCTTCATCCATGAAATGGGTGTAATAATCTATAGAGTTGTTTTTGAGGATTAATGATAATAATGCTCTGTATCTCTTACTGTGTGTCAGGTACTATTCTAAGCACTTTATGTTATTAATTTTTAATTATCACAACAACCCTCTAAGCTAGATTTGATTTTTCTCCCCACTTACAGAAAGAGTTAGCTACTTGTCCTAGTCACACAGCTGGGATCAGCAGAGCCCAGATGTGAATCCAGGTAGCCTGGCTCAGAGTGTAAGGCTTAACTCTGCGCTCTCTGCTAAATGAGCAAGTGTGTGTAGACAGCCTGGCACGTGGGAAGTTCAGTGGGTATTGGAATGCTAGATCCAGGAGACTGTGCAGACTTCCTGGGTTTGAACGCCAGCTCCACCGCTTAGTGGCTGTGGGACGATGGGCAGCTTGCTTAAGGTCTCTCTCTGTGTCTCAGTTTCCACTTTTGTAAACTGTGACTAACGTTAGTTCCTGCCGCCCAGAGTTGTAAGGAACAAATGAGTCAACTTAGGTCAAATGTTTAGTTCAAGGCCTGGCACGTTCTATGTGCTCTATACATGTTTGGCCTTGATCTCGAGGGTAGGGACCGTGTCCCATCGCCCCCAGCACGCAGCACTCTGGGCACAAGGTAAAGCCTTAGTGAGTGTGTACTGAGTAATAGAGGGCTTGTCCCAGGCTTGTGCTGAGAGGTCCCTTTCTGCTGCCCAAGTTCTGTCAGCCCTTCCAGAAGCTCCCCATGGTGCTCAGGGGGTCCTGGGGCTGGAGATGCTGGAGTGGGCCTGGGCATCTTCTCCTGCCTCCTTGGCCCAGAGCCTCTGCGTGCATGGTGGGCACTGGAACAGCCTTTCCTTTTGTCCTCATCTCAGTCTGACAATGACCCCATCTCTCCAGATCTGGGCTCCTCCTTGGCTTCCCTGAGGGAGCTTGCTGGCCCGCGCCCATGCCAATCCCGTAACGACCCCATCCCACAGTGGCAAGGCAGGTAAGAGCCCCAACTTTGGAGCCAGACTCCCTGAATTCAAACCCTTGCTCCTTTCCTTACTAGCAGGGTGATCTTGGGCAAGTCTTTGACTGCTTTAAGCCTCAGTTTCTCCACATGTCAGATGGGGACGAGAATAGTACCTATCGTAGTTATAAGGAGGTGATTACATGAAGTGATACACGTAAAGCAGTTAGCCCAGGACCTTATTATGGTAAATTCTTAACAAACCTTAGGAAAAAGGGTCAGGGAAGGGGTGGGATTTTCATGTTCTTCACTGGCTGGTTAGCACCTGCCAGGAGCCAAAGGCTTGAGCCTGTGGGTGGCTCACCTCTGGGGAACCATCTTGTGGGACTTAGGAGTTGGCAGGGAGGAAAGTGGGAGGTGGCTATGGGGAGTAATTATATGACCTCAGTGGAGACCCAGCTCATGTGAAGGGTGCAGTCCCAGCAACAGACACTGTCCGTTTCTGCCCCCACCATGGGGAGCACCTGAGACCTTCCTGGTGAGGCTCTTTGCCCAACTGAGAGTTCAGGAGATGTCCTTGACCAGGAGCTGCCTGAAGCCAGGTCCTGTGTGCCATGTCCTGTTTTCCCAGCCCTCTCTGCATACCTGTGTGTCCTTGACACACACTTGCTATACATTTGTTAAAGGACTAAGTGGGCAAAGGATCACGTGGGTGACCTGGTAGTTTCCTTCCTCGTCCCCAGCTGCCTCTTCTCAGCCTCCTTTACTGGCTTCTCCTTCTCTGCCAAATGTGGTGGGCTTCCCCAGGACTGTCCTCAGACCTTCCAAGTCCCTTGCCCCAAAGAGGAGGGCCATGGGAGCCAGGCTAAACATAAATTGCCACTCATTATTGAGCACCAGCAGGCACTGTGCCAGACAGTTAACATGCAATAATAGTAATAAGAATGCCCAGTGTTTCCTCTGCAAGGGATGCATGAGACACTTTCATCTTCCTTCAACCCATCATGTTATTCTCTGTCCTGGTCCCCTCTTGTGTCCCCAGGATCTGCTGCATTCTCACGGGTGTAAACATAGTCTCTGGGCTGATGATGCCAGATTTATATATATCCTCAGCCAGACCTCTCCCCCGACCTCCTGCCTCCTGCATCTGCTGCCTTCTCAACATCTGCTCTTGATGCCTCCCAGACATCTCAATCCCAGCTTGTCCAAAACGAACTCATGATTTCCCTCCCACTGAGCCAGCTCCCCCGCCCAGGTCTCACCCACCCTGTTAACTGGCACTCCCGTCTACCTGACGGCTGGAGCAGACACACAGGGGCCAGCAGGGCACCTTCCTCTCACAGACTTTATCACCAAGCCCTGTTTGTTTTCCTTCCTAAACCCCTTGTGGGCCTGTCTGCTTCCCCAAGGCCTCTCTGACCAGGGCCCCTGTTACGGTTCTTCTGGGTGACGGCAGCAGCCTCTTACTGCTTCCAGACTCCGTCTCGACACTTGCCCTGACCTCCCTGAGTCCAGCCTGGGTTCCTGGCACGTCCCGCCTCCAGACTGGTGCACGTGCCACTGTTTCCCTTCATCTCTTTATGCGGCTGGCCCCTGGTCATCCTCCCAGTCTCCGTTTCAAGCCCCTCGGGGGGCTGCCCTGCCCACTCTGTCTAGAGCTACCCTCATCAGCCTTGCTACTCTCACTGTCTCCTCCCTATGTGAGGAGACAGTGGGCTGTATGTGAAATACAGCCCAATTTCTGTTCTTCTACTTCTCTGTTTGCTTGTTTAGTGATGGCTCCTCTGACAAATTGGAAGCTCCACGAAGAAAAGGACAGTGTCCTTTGCCTATCATCCTAGGCAAGTAGAAAATGTGAATGCATGGTCACTTTCTAGACAAGAACAGAGGCTTGCTGTCCAATGTGGACAGAGCCCAGGCCACACGGCCAGAATTCAAATGAGGGTTTCTGACTACAAGGCCACACTCTTCTTCGTGCTTCTGCCCTGGCCGTGGCTGAGTTGAGAGTGTTTGGAATGGTGTGCGCGTCCCTCCTGGCTTTCCTGGGGCCTGGGTGTGGAGCTGGTGCCTGGTGCTGCTGCAGAAGGGGTGGCGGATCGATGCCAGCCACGGATCCCTGGAATCTCCTCCCCGGAAGAGACTCATCCCCAGGCTCGTACCTAAGGATGGCTGTCCCGGGGTGCTGTCCCATCCTCTCTCACCCCCAGAGGCCCTGCTGGCTTCAAGGCCTCCTCCCACACAGCCCTGTGGGGATGGACAGGCAACTCTTCTCCTGTTTTGAGGCAGCAGCTGAAGACAGGCTCAGGCCACAGCCCTGGGCCGTGAGCCATGCCCAGAGGTCTCCCTCCATGCCTGCTGGAGCTGGTGGGAATGGGGGCTGCTCTCTGCCCCAGCCCCTGGCCCTCCGGCCGCCACCTGGCTCAGCGTTGTAGCATTTGTTAATGCAATTATCAGGGCGGTCCATGCTGAAGGGCTGGGGGCCAAGGTCTGACTCACACCTCCCCTTCCTCCCCTCCGGCCGCCAAACGGTAGAGGCCCACTTGGCCTGCCAGACAGCGTCTGCAGAGAGTGCGCGAGGGGCCAAGAACGGCATCTTTCTCTCATTAGGAGCTTTTATGTGAACACAACTGCTATTTTGGAGCTGGGCACTTGGCCGGTCCCTGAGCTCTGGTGCTGTTTCCAGCCGTCCTGAGCTGCGGCCCGGCCCGGCACAGCTGTGGTTGGAGCCAGGCAAGTCCTTGAGGCCCTGACTTCTCTCATAACCTGGGGGCTCGGGGCCTGAGGTCAGGACTTAAGGGACACAGCCCCTGGGCAGAGCTTGAATGTGGAGAGGGCGAGTCCTGGGCTAGATTCTGAGGGTATGTGTGAGCCAGACTGGGCCTCCTGGGGCTGGGGGATCTCTGATGTTAGGGTACCCTTCCTGTGGAAACCAAAGGTCAGGGTTGTGGAGCAACAGCTCAGGGCCACAGGTGGACCCTCCAGTAAGCAAGTTCCAGGGGTGCCCAGGGAGAGGCTGAGGTAAATAGTGTGGATAGGTTGGAAACTGTCCCGTCTGCAAAGGCCTCTGGGTGTGGAGGAGCACAGGGCTCAGCCTGAGGAAGAGGTTGGGTAGCTCAGTGGATAGGGTCTTACTGCCCTACTGACACAGAGTTTAGGGAAAATGGAGGATTTTTTGCTTTTTTTGTGACAGAGTCTCGCTCTGTCGGCTTGGGTAGAGTACAGTGGTGTCATCATAGCTCACTACAGCCTCAAACTCCTGGGCTCAAGTGATCCTCCTGCCTCAGCTTCCCAAGTAGCTGAGACTACAGGCTCATGCCACAATACCCAGCTAATTTTTTTATTTTTAGTAGAAATGGGGACTCGCTCTTGCTCAGGCTGGTCTCAAACTTATGAGCTCAAG
>CAUYRT010100621.1:0-10156 GCA_963574885.1 Lepilemur ruficaudatus | reverse complement strand
TAAAAATAGAAAGAAATTAATTGGCCAACTAAAAATATATAGAAAAAAATTAGCCGGGCATGGTGGCGCATGCCTGTAGTCCCAGCTACTTGGGAGGCTGAGGCAGAAGGATTGCTTGAGCCCAGGAGTTGGAGGTTGCTGTGAGCTAGGCTAATGCCATGGCACTCACTCTAGCCCGGGCAACAGAGTGAGACTCTGTCTCAAAAAAATCTGTCTCAAAAAAAAAAAAATGAGAAGGAGGAAAAGTATGGTATAAAAACTGAATAGATAAGAAAATTGTAAAAGATTTGTGGAAGATAAATCTTGTGAAAGGAATTTTATATGTGATCAAGCTAAGATTAGGAGGAAATTAGGTTTTTCTAAAAATTGAGTATTAATATCAAAAGTATACTGATGCAAAACTAGAATTTGATTCTCTCTTAATCTGCTTTTTTTTTTTTTTTGGAGACAGAGTCTCACTCTGTCACCCTAGGTAGAGTGCAGTGGCTTCATCCTAGCTCACTGCAACCTCAAACTCCTGGGTTCAATCAATCCTCTTGCCTCAACTTCCCCAGTAGCTGGACCTACAGGTGTGTGGCACAAACGCCAGGCTAATTTTTCTATTTTTAGTAGAGATGGTTCTCCCTCTTGGTCAGGCTAGTCTCCTGAACTCCTGAGCTCAAGCAAGCAATCCTCCTGCCTCCCCCAGAGTGCTGGGATTACAGGCGTGAGCCACCAAGCCTGGCCTTAATCACTCTTAAAAAGAAATAGTGAAAGGTTTTTCTTCATCTTTTAGGTAGTTGGCCTAGGAAACAAAGATTTTGTGTTTTATCAAGATAATTTTTTGTGCCTTGCGCTGTCTTTTATTAGGTCTTTGATTACATAAGACACATGAGTGTCTTTACCACAATAAAGGAGCTAAGTTTTTGCAGACAACTATGTAACCTTCTATATTTGCCTTCTAAAGTCTTTTAATTACCACTCTGGTTAAATGAATGACTATTATTTCACAATTACCTGCGATACTATTTTAATTGTTTTATATCTTTTGACATTTTTGACAAACTTCCCAAAATCAAATTCTAAATTAAAGTCTTTTTGACCTTGAATTAACTTTGGGATTTCCCAGCTTGGCTCCAGGAAAACATGGAAGGATATGTCTCTCACCTTGTGAAAGATAGATGTTAAACTAATTAGGGTTATTTGATATGTTAAATTATATGGGGAGCATTGTCAAATAAATGATGTTAAACCTTCTTTAAGTTATATTTATAGGTATGCTATTGATATGTGTTCCAAAAAATTATATGAAATTCCTAGAAATGTGATACGTTATCAGCCATAATTCTGGTTATTATGGTAAATTGTTGTAAGCCACAGAAGCAACCAGATTTCCATGGCAATTGAATCATTATTATAATGAACTCTCATCAGATCTTTAACCACGGCCACTGTCCAAAATTAATTGCTTTATTCTGATGCTTTTCCGAAAGCTTTTTACAAGCAACTATAATCCTAAAGTGTTGTATCTTCAAGGAGATTGATTAACTGAAAGGATGGAAAAGACTCTGACAGGTACAGGTTTCTGATGACTTTAAGATCACCTGGGTTCTAAGACTTTCCAGAACCCTAATAAAGAAACTGATGGGTTTATGAAACTGCTAATCAAGATCAAGCAGAACTAAAGTTAATTACGTGAGACTGAATGAACTGATTAAGAAGAATTACGGGTTTTTACAGCTCTTAATTTGAAACACTGTTGAGTCTTTTAATGTTTTTATTTTCCAGATTTAAGGAATCTTTTTCCTTTAAGCTATCTATAGCTTATAACGATTTGGTGAAGTATGCTCTTGTGAACAAAAATTGAAGCATTTACTTTTTCTGTCTACCTGATCACTCCAGAATTTGGAAATTATTCACAGTATTTTAATTTTTATACTAACATAGTTATTTGCATAAGTTCAATAAGAATCTGCTCTCTTTACAATAGGATACAGCTGGAAATACTGGTTTGGCTCCCTATCCTTGAAAGTCTTTTAAAAGTCTAATCTGGGATTCCTTATAAAAAGTTCCAGCAACATGCCTGTAATCTCAGTACTTTGGAAGGCCAAGGCAGGAGGATTGCCTGAGGCCAGGAGTTTGAGACCAGTCTCGGCAACACAGTGAGACCGTCTCTACAAAAAATTTTAAAATCAGCCAGGCGTGATAGTGTACACCTATAGTCCTTGCTACTTGGGAGGCTGAGGTGGGAAGACGGCTTGAGCCCAGGAGTTCAAGGTTACAGTGAGCTATAATCATGACACTGTACTCAAGTCTGGGTGACAGAGCAAGACCATGTCTCTAAAAAAAAGTTCCAGCAAAGTAAACTTTGTGGTCAGTCACTATTCTTGCTGCTCTTATGTAAATAATCAGGCCATGTTTGATGATGATAAACTTACTTTGCAAACAAATTAGTCTTACTTTGATTATCTTTAGTAGAGATGAGGGAGATTAGAGAGAAAACTCATGTTTCAAAAGAAAAACCATGAATACACCTGTTAGATTATAGCCCTGTTTGTTGTTTTCCAGTTTTTATTATCTATTTGTAGACTGGACCAGATCCTGAATTCTAGTTTCCTTCAATATTTGGCTATACTTTTCCAATTAAGAACAAGAACTGCCCTGTTCCCAAAGCCCTATGAACTGGAGCTGGTCAACTCCATGTAAATTACAAAGGACAAGTCTTATGCGTGATACGTGGGCCACACAGAGAGTGCACCCAGACACCCAATGTCATAACCAGAAACATTCAACATGCAAACCAGGATGAGAAGCTGGCAACATGCCTCAAGCTTTTCCCAAGACATCAGAACAAGACTCCTTATCATAATGAGACTCCTACCCCTCTTATTTTTTCCTTGTTATGCCTGCCTTTTTCTCTTGGCAGGATAATGCTGTAGTTGGAATTTCATAATCAGTAGCTTCTTTAGAAAACTGATAAAATGTTGGATCTATCACGCCAAACCCAATCATGGGATTCTAGATAACAGAAGTGCTACCTACTAGCTCAACAGGAAGGAATCTGTGCAGTTGCTAACACTTCTTGTTGCACGTGGATAAACAGAATTAACAGGCTGCCTGGCTAAAACAGGTGGATTCCCCGTCTGGCTCATTCTTTGATCTAAAAGATTTTAGGTGGTTTGATTCATGGGACTCTGGCTAACGGCATACTCCAAACTCTTGGTATTATCCTCCTCGTGGTCATTAGTTATAATAGTGACTCTGGTGCATAATAGTCTCCCTGGTGCACTGTATCCTCTCAGAAAAGTATTAAATGTCTACATGAAGCCATGCATGCTAAATTGCACTCTCTGGCTGGAATGATGGAAACTCCAAGAAATATGTGATAACATAGACATCAAACCCACGACTTGGTAAGGCTGAAAACTCACAATGATGGTGACTGAGAGTAGTGCTGATGCCTTAAGTTTTGGGGGAAAAGGAGAATTGTTAAATAAGATTTAGGAGGTTATTGGTTTGGATTGAGCTCCTGCACTAGGCCCAAGAGCCCAAACCAACATGGAGTTACTCATGGCAGTGTTAGCCAGCAGGATAAGGAAGTCCCCAGTGCTTTAACCTTTACAAGAAAAGTAACTTTGAAATGACCAAATCCTCTTTTTGTTTTCTGTTTCTGTTTTCCTCAGCCCTTTTCTGTCTAGAAAACCAACTTCCTCTGCTCAGCCCACCAGAACACTCAATTTTTATAGATTCTGTAATCACAGGTAAAAGCTAATTCAGATCTTTAAATCTGTTGTAACTTTGTCTTTTGACAATACCACCCTTTCAACCCCCAGATCCCATCCATTCCCAAGTCCTGTTTCCATTTTACCTTCCAGATATCCAGGGATCTGTCCCACTGCCACCACCCTCATCCAAGCTGCTATCATCCGCCTGGAAATACAACTCAGCTTACGAATTTCACTCTTGCCTCTCCAAGGCATTCTCCCACTGAAGCCAGTGTGATCTTGCCATCTTGTCAAAGCACAAATCTGATCTCCTCTCTCAATCTCTCTCTTTCGCAAACAAGCACACACACCACTGAAAACACTTAATGGCTATTTAACTTGTCAGTGCTCTCAAACTCAAGGCTCAGGCAGGGCCTACAACGTGCTCCTCACCCTACCCCCAAACTGCCTCAGGGTCTTTGCCCATTGTTTTCACCTAAACAGGATCCCCTCCCTCCCCAAGGGCCCGCCTCACACTTTACCTAGTCCATTCTGACTTATCCTTCAGATGTCAGCTCTAATCTTTCATAGTATTTGTGAAACTGTGATTATGTGTTGGGGGAGCTATTTCAGTTTCTGCCTTTCTCAATCAGGGTTCCAGCGGAGACTGAAGCCTAATACCTGGAGGCATCCACTGGAGGTAATGAATTAACTCCTCTCCTAAGCATCTAGAACAACACTAGCTACTGACCATCCCTGGAAGATCTGAGGAAATAGTCACAGCTCAGTGTTCTGTGGTTCAAACGAGGAACCCAGGCTTGGAAAGATTTGTGCCTAATAGTATTTGACACACAGTAGGTGCTAAAATGTTTGTTGACTGAAAATGAAATAAGAAATTAATCAATGAACTGCCACTCAATGCTTCAATTCCTTTCACTGCATTAGGACTCCTAAGGTTTAAAACTCAAGCCAATAATAGTCTCAGTGTGAGGCCTCACCTACCTCCTCACTTGCATGAGACCATTTAAACCACTGGAATCCCACTGAACACCACACACAGCACAGTAGCCAACCACCGCTCAGGAAGGACAGTGGGATCCCGCACCAGGCACACACTCTGGAGCCAGCAAGAGTGGAGCCAATCCCAGCTGGCCCACTTGGTATCACCTTGAGCAAGTCATCTACCTCCTGAATCTGTTTCCTACCCGTAAGGAGGGATAAATACTACCATTTCAGCCACAGCTCTTTGGTGGCAAGGAGGAGAAACCCAACGACACTTGGTTCACACAAAAAGGAAGGTGTAAGATAAAGGAAGTCCCATCCCGAAGTCAGGAAGGGTGAGAAGGAAGAAAGCAGCCCTGAGAACCAGCACTCCCCACCTCTCCCTGCTTCAAGGCCTTTCTGCACCGGGCTCCATTTTCAATCCAAGTTTACTCTCTTTGGGAGCTCATCCGCTCCTACAACTTTAGGGAAAAGTTTTCAATTAGCAATAATTGTGCCTCAGACAAACCTTATTGGCTACAACACTGCCACTGTGCAAAGCTTGCTCTTAGGACTTTAAATACCGCTTACATGCCACAACGCCCCAATTTACACCTCTCACCCAGACTGCATGTACCTAACTGTCCACTCAGTATTTCCACTTGGATATCTAAAAGGCATTCCAGTTGAACATGACCAAGCTGAACTCCTGGTCTCTCCTGATGACCTGCTCCCTAACAGCCTTCCCCATCTGAGCTGATGGCAACTGCACCCTTACAGTTAGCTGCTTGGACCAGAAACCTTGGAGTCATCCTTGATTCTTCTTTTCCTCCCATAACCCACATCCAATCTGTTAGGAAATCCTGTTGGCTCTCATTTTCAAAACACACTCAGATCCAACCACTTCCCCGCATCTCTGCTGTCCCACGTGCATCACTGCACCAGCTTCCAGCAGGTTCTGCCTCTGCCCTGGCTCTCTTTATTCCCAACACAGTACAGTGATCCTCGCAAAACCCAAGTCAGACCACTTCCCTGTTCTGCTCAGAACTCTGCAACAGCTGCCCATTTCCCTTGTGATAAAAGCCAAGTCCTTGCAATGACTCTAAGGCCGGTACGCTCGTGCCTCCTTGCCACTCCCTGAACACTCCTACCTGATCCCCTGCCTAGAACGCCTGTACCCCAGACATATGCTTAGCCAACTCCCTGGCCTTCTCCAACACGTTACACAAATATCGCCGCTCAATGAGGCCACATCACTCACCCTATTTAGCCCTTGACCCCTGGAACTCCTGACACCCCCTTTATCCTGCTGCACACAGCATTTACCACCTTCTCACATACTTCATGTCCAATCCACTAACGGATAAGGTTTATTGTCTATTGTCCATTTTCCCCTACTAGAAATGTCAGCTCCACCAGGAGATCTACAACCCAAGTGACTAAAACAATGCCTGGCACGCAGCAGCGGCCTAATCAACATCTGTTAAATAAGTGCGTGAACATGCTTCTTTTGAGTTATTGCTCCTTCCTAACTTGGGAGCATGTCGCGGCTGCTTGGCTCTAATTCTGTAAGACTATGTAGCTCAAATGCCCACCAATGATTAGAATGTCTCTCTTCCTGGTTCAAATTCCTGAGGTGGAACCAATGGGCCCAGCTCATCTTTCCAAAGCAGATCACACTCATAGGTCAATGGCCAGCTGCCCCTGGAGAACCCATTTAGTGCAGAAAGCCCTGTGGGAAAAACTGAGAAAGCAAAGCCACCTGGAGCTCTCCTCTGTGGAGGCAAATGCTCCCCACAGGGTGCAAGCACATGGCTGTCACAGCAGAGGCCACACTGAGCATCAGTGGGGTCAGGAGCAAGTTGGATCAAAGCAGATATTTAGCCCCCAACCCTGGCCTTATGGGAGGAGAAGGCTGCTGAGGGGATTATGTGTATTTCAATGTCTGGCCCACCTAGAAGTTACTCCTTCTAAGTTCCCTTAGGTAATTAAACCATCCCTCCATCTCATCCTAACCATAAACAGATTTGCTGACTTATGCAACTGGCACAGACACTTAAAATGTTTTTAAAAAATCCATTAAATTCCGCAGGCAAGCAGACATTCTTTAGAGCTCCTCACTGCTCCCCATTCCCTGCTATGGATTTTACAATCAGCTCATAGGCAGAGTGCTGCACACTAGCAGGGTAGTTCTGGTTCAGGGTCTCTCACGAAGCTATAGTCCAGATGTTGGCCAAGGCTGCAGTCACCTGAGGCCTGACCGGGCCAGAGGATCTGCCAAGAAGTTACGTGATAAGTAAGCAGCAGGACTGCTTAGCTTACCACCTGCTACTGGTGGGAGGCCGCAGATCCTCACCCTGTGGCCTCTCCTCCCACGGCAGCCAGTCTCCCCCAGAGCAGGGGGCCCAGGAGAGACAGGGAGGCAGAAGCCACAATGTCTTGTACGACTTCTGCTGTATTCTACTGGTCACAGGGATCAGCCATGACCCAGCATGGGAGGGGACTGCACCTGGTGTGAGCACCAGGAGGTGGAGGTCACTGTGCCATCTTGGAGAGGGCCTTCCACTGTCTGCTTACGTAGACCAAGGATTGTTTTTGAAGGACTCAGAGCTAACAGAAAGACTTTACATTCTAAAAGGTTGTAAAAAAGAAAATGAAGAAGTACATGTGACGGAGACCATGTGTGACCTGCAAAGCCTAAGATATCTACCATCTGCCTCTTCACAGAAAAAGTTCGATGACCCCCAATATAGACTGCATACTACAGATGATTTAAGGGATTTTTCAAGAGTAATTCTGACTCTGTCTGACTCTACGCAATGTTCTAACTTTAGAATCTAAACCCCTAAGTGAGCAATTCTACTGTTCGGCAAACTGTAGCTCTGAAAATTATAATATAATCGCAACCACTAAGAAATAACAGCTCATCATAACCTGAACAGAGAGAAAATAATCAACAGTTCCTTGCCCATAAGTAGGTGACTGACAAATACAAACTCAGTGAATGAATGACTAAATGAGTAAGAAATACTACAGTGGCACATCTTGAAAGTATGCAGCGATCCTGAAAGTATGGAAAATCTTTAACCAATGATATTTACAATATAAACACAGCAAAGCCTGAAGTTTACATAATAACAATCACGGCTGAAATGTATCAAGTGCTAACTCTATGCCAAGTATTGCTGGCAGCTGGTATCATTAGCTGCCTTCACTTTTACAGATGAGCAAATTGAGGCTGACAGAAACTAAGTAACTTCCCAAGAAGTCACATGATAAATAAGCAGCAGGACTACTTACTGCTGTGGCCAACTAAAAATGAAGATGGACTCTGCATCCCGAATCTCATGCCTGAGCATCAGCGTGGCCGGCAGCCCTCCTCTGGCCCATGCTTATCCTCCATGAACCTCCCTCTCCCTCCCTCCCTGACACTCCGCTTGCTGGGATTCCCAATCCAGGGACTTGAAGAAGGGCAAAGCTCTGGGCTCCCTATATAAGCAAGGTTATAGAGACCTGAAATGCTTGACTGAAACTAATTACTCACTGATGTGCTCCCTATACCCAAAGAGAGCTTCTAAATATTATTTTTTACTGAGGTCTGTGCTTTCCAATCAAAGGTCATCTTTTCTGAGATTGTGGAACCAACACAAGATGGGCCACCTCTCCAGCTGCCTTCCTAAACGAGCTAAGTGGCCAGCACCTGCTCTAGTCCAGGGCCAACAAGGTTTCGACATTCCAATGAGGAAAGGGCAAATTGAAGGACACAGAGATCAGGACCCAGGACACACCTTAGCCACTGCACACAGAATTGAGCTCTAGGTCAATAGTTTCCTACGTGGACATAAACAGATCTTCCTCTCCCTCAATGGCCTTTGAGATGACTCAGATTGTACACTCTTCACAAACTCATGAACCTCAGAGAGATGACTTGCCCAAGGCTACACAACCAGCAGCTGAGCCAAAATTCCCTGATGCTAACCCAAATCTTTCCACTTCTTGGATTCTGCTATTGAAAAGCTTAAAGTCCAGGTGGTTGAGGAGACAGATGCTGATTACAACAGATTCTGAAGGGAGGGAGCCGAGGGGGCTAATCTTGGACTAGAGGCAGGATGTCCCCTTATCAGGGACAGAGAGGCAAGGATAAAGGCAGACACAGAAAGTCAGAAGGCCTGGAGCCAAGAAGAGTTTGAAGGGGGACTTGTATGACTATGTGGACAGGACAGTCAGCTGACTAAGGACAAGTAGAAAGACTGTCAAAGGATACTTAGGGACCAGCTGAGAGTAGAGGCATGAATGTGTGTCAATAAAAGCCCTAATGAAACAACACTGTGACCTCAATGGGATTCTGATAAATACAGCTGTCCGATCTCACGCAGTAAACATGCAAGCCACAACAAGATAATCAGCTCCCTCTGTCCACTCTGGTTATGAGATGATAATCATCTACAAAAAATTTATTCCCGTGCCTAACAAGAAAAAGAAAGGAGGCAGCATTCTACTCTGCTCCCTTTCTTTGTTCTACCTTCCTGATAGTGGCTGTTTATAGTCAAAGATAGAACAAAGAAAGGGACTTTGACATCAGAGAGATTAGGTTTGGGTCCCAATTCTGTCACTGACTAGCTGTCTGATCTTGAGCAAGTTACTAGACTGTCAGTGACCGTGTTTTCTCATCTGTGAAACAAACACTACCTATCACAAAGAACTCTAGTGAGGATCAAATACAAGATGCTCAGCTCACAGAAAGCTGTGACAGTTTGCAAAAATGGCCAGACGATTCCCCTCCTTGTCTCCCCACTTCTTTGCAAGGTGACCTTACAGTCTCCCATCGTGAGGGAGGCAGGGGCAGAAGGGAGGGGTCTCTCCCTCCCTGCTCCTTGAATCTGGGCTGGGTGATGTGCTTTACCCAAAGAAATGAAGCGGAGGTGACATGGTGCTGGTTCTGACCTGGGGCTATAGGAGGCCCTGCAAGCCTCCTGCTTTCTGGGAACCTGCCAGTCTCTAGGTGAGTGACCCTGGGTGGCCTGCTGGAGGCACAGAGACCAGCCTTCTCAGCAGCTGACTCCAGACACTTGAGGGACCCCAGATGAGACCTGGAGCTCAGCAGTCCAGCCTAACCTGCCAACTGCAGAAGCATAAACTAAATGCCCAGTTGTTATTTAAGCCCCCTAAATACTGGGGTGATTTGTCAGCAATGTCTGACTGCTAGAGTGACACTCAGTGAAACAAAGCTATGATAATTACAATTTCTCTCTAGTCCAGCAATTCTACCCGTCATCATCAATTTTTCTTTCCCTACCAGATCATTCCCACCGGCACTCATCCTGTGTTTCATCCTGTATGAAAACCTTCTCTTGGCCGGGGGCGGTGGCTCACGCCTGTAATCCTAGCACTCTGGGAGGCCGAGGCGGGTGGATAGCTCAAGGTCAGGAGTTCAAGACCAGCCTGAGCAAGAGCGAGACCCCGTCTCTACTATAAATAGAAAGAAATTAATT
>CAUYRT010100619.1:0-24910 GCA_963574885.1 Lepilemur ruficaudatus | reverse complement strand
GAAGACAGAAATTTCCTAGAATGAGTAGTTTTTGTCCACCAGGGAAATGTTTAAACATAGCTGTTAGGTTCTGCTCCCAAATACTTAACAGAGATCAAAGTCACAAAAAAGCAACTGCTCTGGGAGTTTAATAGTATCACATTCAACTTTCCCATACAAGTGTTAGTCACACTAAATATTAGTCTGAAAGCATATTCTAATGTTCTCCCTCTCCACTCCTAACTCTCCACATTTCCTCTCCATACATGTAATTCCTTCAATGTATCCCCGAAACTCTTTCCTCTAACAAATAGCCTGCAGAGACTTGTGTGTTTCCTAATGTGGAAAGGAAATAGGACAAGAACACAACACAAAGTATTTTCAAATACATACTCTCAGAAGAAGATTAGAAAAATAATCCTATGGAAGTTCAATCAAGCACCAACCTCTTTTGTTGCTTTCTAAGAAAGATCATCAACTGTCAACAGTAACTCTGAGAATCTTAGAGTGAAGCTTGGCTAGCTAAGCTTTGACCACCATCCCAACCCAACCATTTGTCAACTTGATTATTGGCCCAGTAACTCTGGACCATTTGTGATGAGTGAGGTAAAACTAAAATTTTAGCAAAGTTGGAAAGATACAACCTACATTTGCTCTCTAGCATAGGAGAGGAGGGGTGGAATATTCCATATGCATTTTATGTTTCTACTTTGTGCTTTTCTTTATGGTTCATTTCTAAACCATTCTCAGAGGCACGTACCCCGCCCCCAGACACACACAGAGAATTCTGCCTCTACAAGATTTATATGAACTGTTAAAATATTCTATAATAAAACTATTTATCCTATACTACTATTGGCATTTCATCTCTGTGTTTCTCATTCATCAATGCAATGAAAATTAGATATTGAAATATATCCAAATGTCTCCTAAGGCATACATGAAAATTAATCATTTTTTATTTCTGCACATATTAATAGAATAAAGAGAATTCAAGAATCAATTGGGTAAGTATACTTTCAAGTAGAAGCTCTAGCTGACCCTAACAATAACATTAACTTTTTCATGTATTGCCAACAATGTGATCTTTTTGCATCTTTAATCAGTTAATCATGTTGCATTACTAACATTATTTTTAAATGAATGTCATTTAATGCCATATGATTTCTGTATCCATAAATTTATAGAGATGTGAGGCATCTATTTCTCTTTTATGAGATTAAAGAAGTGGAGGATGATTACACAAATAACAATTTGACTTTTTCAACCTTAACCGGCTGAAAGTGAACCAGAGTGAAGAAAAGCAGCACTAGATATTTTAACCAATTCAGTAATTCTAATGCAGAGGTATTCTTTTATCAAGGCGAGTCTTCCCTCTCCGCCCCCCGCCCAGATTATGAGCAGAAAGAAATAGTCTCTGCTTTGCAGTAAGATGAAATGGCAGCACTGAGGTGCCGAGAGTCTAAAGATGTTCTGTCCTCATCAGCATAAATGGGACCTTGCCTTATTGTGCAGTGGAAGAGATAAGAGTCAAGCAGTTTCTTTTCCCCATCTTAGACTTACAACTACAGCTATACCAAAGTTGTGTTTTTTCATTTAGGTTATAAGGAGTTTGTCTGTGTTTGAAATATATTACAAATAGGAAAGAGAAAACTTTGCAGCAATAAATGTACAAGAGAATAGCCATGGTGAAAAAGAAAAAAAAAATCCTGAGTATCTTGGCCACCCTATTAAGATGCTTATTGATCACATTGAGAGTCTCCTAAGCATGAACAGCTTTGAAAATAGCAATAACAAATGTGCAAGTCACCCCATCTATCAATATTTGACTTCTGTATAATAAACCATTCATTGATATTTGACAGATATTTATGATTTTCAAGTGAAGCGCTGTTGTTTATTTGGATTTTGATTTATAATTTGAAATACTCTTCCCAGAAGAATATTAAATATTGTGCTTGACATACCAGTTGAAGTTGTGTCATCATCTATTATTGAAATATACCAATATGAAATATTAGATGCTTTTCTATCAACCTGAAATATTCCTGACAGTGAATTTTAAATAGATCATTAATGCTCACACTTCTGTTGCATGATGAAAGATTTGGTTGATGATTGAAGGGCCTTTTTTTACTTTCAGAGTTTTAGTGAGTTTTACAGATCATAGAATCATATAATTGGAGGAATCTCAGTTATTATTTACTTTTAGAATACAGCTAAAAGTTTGAAGGTGTTAAGTGATTGCTAATAACCTACAAGGTAAAATTTATTAAGTGAAATAGTCCTGTAGTTATGAAAACTTTAAAAAATTTAATATATCTGAGAAATAGGCAGAAAAAATTTCCAGTCTTGTGAATGGTATTGTGTCTGATACTTTCAAATGAATTGGTATGCCAGATACTGAAGAAGTTAGAAAAGCATGTTTCATCATAATGTCAGAATGCAATGCAACTAGATAGTTGAAAAACTTTTAAATTCAATTCCTAGATTAGTTAGTACCACTGGGACAACTAATTTTCTATTCTGTGAATAGTGAAAAGTCATTAAAATTTCCTAATAAGGTTTTGTTAGTTGGACTTTGATAAATATTCATTCATCCAGTTTAACAAAATTTCATACAAAAAGTCAGCATGTCAATATGTTCTATTTAATATTATGCACATGAAACTGTGCAAACAGAAAAGCTCAGACCACACAAATGGGAATCCATTTGCCATCCAGTAATTTATTTTCACTTTCTGGTCTCCAAAGTAATAGTAACTAAAAATGTGTCTGAAAAGAAGGCCTGATTCTTATATTTCTCCCTTTCCAAATGATGCAAACTTATATATCATAATCAACATTACGGACATTTAAGCAGTATCCATTTACCACTATTTTTTTATAAAATATAATTGCAACTACAGATATATGCTCTCAAATGCCTACATAAATACTTTTTTTCAGAGACATATGTGTGTTTAAAATGGTAACTACTTATGAGACAGGAGGATTGTAGACTTCTAACCTGTATAAGCATAGTCTGCTCTTACTCACATTGGTTTATTTGTTAAATATGGTAGGCATTCTATTTTTAATGCAGCACATAATTTCACCTTTACTCGTTCATAATGCTACTTAGTTAATCAGAAGATGCATTTTATTATCATTTTGTCACTAACTTGAAGAGTCGATGTGTATTTCTAAACTGAACAAATGCTATATTCTCACTTTAAAAAAGTAAGGCATGTTCATATCAGATAATAAGTTTCAATGTCAGTGAATGCCACCTTAATGGTGCCAGCTACATTTCACTCATTACTACAGATAATATAAATGGACCTTAAGCATACTGGTTCCTACAAAATGTTAAAAATTCAAATTAGCTGAGACAACTGTAGTATTAAAAACCTACTTTGAACTTCAAGTAAAGAATATGAAAAGGTGTGATTTTCAACCTCAGATTGCTATTAAAAAGGTCAATCCAGCATGTATATTTGTTATCTCTAGTTCAATATGATGTATTTAAGAGACAGCCTATGATTTTGATAAAGTTCACTGGAGTCAGAAATGCCAAATCTCATTAGTCTTACTCAGCTAACATTAAAGTTACCTATCTGCCTGCATGCCTAATGCAAAGTTGCTCGATTTCTTTGTTAAATGATTATTTAAAAATTCTATTTCTTGAAACATGTTTTGGTCCAGGAAGTGAACTTTTTAAAAGCTACTGCATTGTATGCTTAAAGTTAAAAAAGACTTTTGTTCTACCAGCTTAAACACTCTGTCTTAAATATTTGAGTGCCTTGATCCATACATTTGCCCAAAACTAGGAAGTTAAAAGTTATTAGAAATAAATGTGTGCATAGACCATAGCATGTCTCAAATTTTTATAAGGAATTCATTTTTTTTAAAAAAATTCATGAACTTAAATAGAAAGCTGAACATTTGTACATACGGTCACACTGTAGTGAGGGTAATTGGGACCAGCTGTTACACTTTGTAGTTTCTGAAAGCCTGTGTATTGCCTTCTAGCTACATTGACTTTGTGCAGGCCTTAATAAAAGAAATTAAAGAATGTGCAAGCCTGAATGACTTCCACGTCCTTCTTCAGAAGAGCTTTAATTCAGAACAGACAGGGGAGGCATGACTTTTCCATTACTATTCATCTATAATCCACATGCAGATGAGATAATGACTTTTTATTGGCATTATTTAGTGACTTGCAAACTTTAACCACTCTGCTTGTTTCATTTAAATGGATCTTTTTATTATAAAGCACCTGAACCATGTTAGAGTCAAAGATTTATAAACACACACACACATACACTCCAGTAACATTTAGCACCTCTTACTTTTCTTTCCCTTGATTAAAATATTTTCTGGTAATGCAAAATATTTACCATAAAATATATGGTAAAATATGATATAAAATCACACAAAGATGTTTATTCGAGGGAAGTATGATTTGTGATATTAAAAATCCTTCTTTCAACATTTCAGGCTTATATCAGTATTTTGTTATGGTGAGAAAAAAATGTAACAGTTGAGGAGAGGATTTGGGGAATATGGTGGCAGCAGCTTTTTAAGATTTCCCTGAATGCCTACCGTGGTAGACAGAATAATGGCCCCCTACAGATGTCCATAACCTAATCCCCCAAAAATCCCCCAAACGTGTGAATATGTTACCTTATATGGCGAAGGGATTTTGCAGATACGATTAAATTAAGGCTATTGAGATGGGGATTATCCTGGATTATCTACCGGGCCCAGTGTAATCAGAAGGGAAAGAGAAAGACTGGAGTGTCACAAAGTGAGATATGGAGACACTACACTGCTGGCTTTGAAGATGAAGAAGGAGTGCCTGAGCCAAGGAACACAGACAGTCCCTGGCAGTTGGAAAAAGTAAGGAAATGGATTCTCCTCTAAGGTACACACAAGGAACACAGCACTACAGACACCTTGGTTTTATCCCAGTGAGACTGATTATGGACTTCTGACCTCCAGAACACTAAGATAATACATTTGTGTTGTTTTAAGCCACTTGGTTCATTGTAACTTGTTACAGCAACATTAGGGGAAATGAATATACTAGTAGAAGACTCCATAGTAAAATCAAAAACATTGGGCAACATTTACAACAAAATTAGCTGACATGGTATTCCTATGAGCACCAAGATCTTAGGTGGGTGGGAAGAAAACCTACATAGTATCAGCAACTATGTAGGAAGAACAAAAAGGAAGCAACAGAGCAGTATCTGAAGCACTTGAAAAGAGGAAAACATGAACTTAGTGGAAAGCTTGCAGGGATGAAATTAGGAAGAGGTGGGAGGGGTCTTTTTAACAGCAGGTGAGTTCAAGGAGTTGATGGTAAGAAAGACCAAAGTGTTGTGCATACATAATGAGTTATGCATTTGTTTTACATAACTCTAGATACATGTGTAGGAGCAGAGTTCTTGATCAGCTGCCTGAATACTAAGAGGATCCATAGAGAAGACTTGGAGTTTCTTGCAACTTTAGAAATGGCACGTAACATTTTTAATATGTATGTTGGTGCCTCTTTCCTGGAAGTCATTCTATAACTTTCAACTGATTATCAAAGAATCATGGTGTTAGAAGAAATTATGGATACTCTTTAGGAAATTTATTCATTTCCCAGGCTTGCTGTAACAAAGTAACACAAACTGAATGGCTTAAAAGAACAGAAATTTATTGTCCCTCATGACCAGAGCTGGAGTCTGAAATCAAAGTTTCAGGAGGACCATGTTTCCTCTGAAGCTTCTAGAAGAAACACTTCCTTGCCTCTTCCACCTCCTGGTGGCCCTAGATGGTCCTTGGCTTGTGGCAGCACAACTCCAAACTCTGCCTCTGTCTTCATATGACCTTCTTTTCTCCGTGTGCCCATGTTTGTGTCCTTCCTTTCTATAAGGACACCACTTATTGAATTCAGGGTCCACCCTAAATCCAGAATGACTTTGTCTTGAGATCCTTAATTAATTACATCTGCAGACTCTATTTGCAAATAATAAATTACAGACTATATATCCAAATAACACTCTGAGGTTCCAGGTAGACATGGATTGGTGGGGGGAGGGGACAGTTGAGTACACTGCAAGAAACTATTATTTTAATTCCAGGAGAACTATGATGCCAAAGAGGGAGTAGAAAAATAAAAGGGAGAGTGATTAGAATATCAAATTTTTATGTATGATTGGATCTAATAATTAGGGGGAAGAAAGAATTGAAGATGAAGCCAAGGCATTTAGCTTGGGAGACAGAGACATTGTTATTAGCTGAGATAGGAAATAAGGACGTAGGTATGAGTGTACATCTGTATGGTGTATTCAATTTGATCATACTAACTTGGATATGCCTTTCTCTTCTCCCAAGGAAAGATGTCTCAGAAGCAATGGTAAATAAACCTCAGTCTCAGTCTGTGTTGAAAGAGAAGTTTTGATGGAAGAATAAAATTAAAGAAGTAGAGAGAGGATTATATTCAGCAAGAGGATCTTGTACACGAGAACCTTTGAAAATGACTCATCTCTGGATGTTGAGTTGCTCTATTGAAGATCTCAAGGAGAAAATCCAGAAAGCAGGGGAATCAAAATTTACTGGGAGGAGATAACACATTATAGAAAATATTAACAATCTGTCCAGAAGCATTAGTGGAAAGAGAACAGAAATAGTTATAGAAGACTACAGGATCAAGTCAGGGAGTTGAGTTTTGAGGTAAAAGAACTATGTTTATGTACTAAAGGAAAGGAACCAGTGAAAAGGCGAGTGATAAAGAAAAATAGAAAGGTAGAAATTTGGTGGGCAAAATATAAGAGAATAAAATTGATGGACTCTTTAGCCCATGGGACAGTTTTAGCCATGGTTACACCTCCCTGTTGAGTGGAAAAAGTGCAAAGTTGGTTGTATGCAAAGTTTAGTGACAGAGGTAGAAAATGGGATGAGGTCATCCTTAGTGTCTTACATTGCCTGGGAAGAAGTAGGAGATGTTACCTGCTGATGGTGAGGTTGCTACTGGCTGGAGTTGTGTGGTGACAGTTTAGAAGAGCCACTGCATAGCAGAAAACACCAGCAGAAACTGGAGGGTTGTTACAATCTCTCATTATACTTATGGTGACTTAACCACTGAGCATCTCCCAGACTGGTGATGTTTCTTACTGTATAGTTCTGTAGTGTTGCAGAAAGACTCTTTGAGGTTATTTACCTCTGAGGTCGTAAATGATATTGCCTTCCGTGCTTGTCTACAAATACCAAAGAAAAGTCAATTTTGTTGTTCGTTATTTTCTAAAAGGCTGTTGGAAATTTATTCAGGGTATCAGCTTCCACAAAACCTAAAGATTGTATTTATGTCCTGCTGACATCAAGCAATTTTTGAAGCCAAACAGAAAGATCAGTCTTGGAAACAGAGTCATAATATTTCCCTGCAGCTATCACCTGAGTAAGTGAAACGTATTAAAGAACTCATTATAAAGAAACGTATCATACACCAGGCCCTGAAAATGAACTCTCAAAACTTGCCAACTACTTTTGAGATTCCAAAATTTCTCAGAGTAGTCCTTGGCCCTAACTTTAATCTGTAACAACAGAAGAAAGTGGAATTTAATTCATCTTACCACTTTTCAGAGTAGACTACTGGATCAGAGAACTGGTTGTAGATGAGGAAGGGAAAGGACACTGGAACCAGAAGCCTGGGTTTGAACTTGTCCCTTATTACCTCTCTGGCTTTGGGCAAACCATTTAATCTTCTGTGCTTTAGTTTTATCATCTGTAAAATGAAGATGAGAATAGAAGCTATCTCATGCCTTGTTATAAAAAATTAAACAAATTAATATGTGCAAACACATAGGTAGCACCTAGAAAATAGTGTTGTGTATTTGCTAAATATATTTACCTTAATCCACAAGTGTTTAATTTGTCATATTCTACTGAACACCAATTCCATATACTCCCTAATAAACTCCCTACTCTAGGTGCTTTAAAGATAACTCAGATTTTGTAGGAGCTGAAACAAAGTTTACACACATGCCCATGCACATGTGTATACACACATGCCCACACATATGCACACTGTCTATAATTTTATTATTGTTGAAAGTCGAGGATGAACAACAGTATTTTTAAGGCCATTAGGGTGGAATTTAACCTGATTTAAAAAAGGATGAATAAAATTAACACATTATTTTTTGGTAAATATATAGATAAGCCTTATGACATTTATAAGAATGTAGCCAGACTGTCAACTCACTCTCTTGTCTGCCTAGATACATTCTACCTATGGTCCTTCAGAGTATAACTTGGATTCCATATCATCTACTATAGTTCATATTAATCTATCCCTTTCCTGAATTTCCATACAATACTTTATTTCCAGGAGTTTACAGTAATTTTTTTTCAAATATTCATGTACTGGTGTGTGTTCTTATTGGAAATGCCACATATTTATGATTCGTTTCCCCAGTTCAATTGTAAGCACATTGGCATGTTTCATGTTTCTCTGGGATGGGCCACACTGCTTTCTTCAGTGATTTGCATATAGCATGAAACAATAAACACCTGGAGAATCAAAATTAATACAACTTATGCTCATCAAATGCAGCATTTATGTCTCATATTTCTTTTCCATCTTCTATATTATATAGAATAGCTGAAAGGCCATAGTACTTTTTCCTAAAATATACATATGGTGGCTGTTATTCAACTGATAGTCTCACAAAATATCAGCCCAAACATTTGGTAAGTTGTAGGAAACATGGCACAGCACAGGAAAAGAAAATAAATTTCAAAACCATACTAAAATTCTCTTTGATGATACGTAGATCATATATATTTACAAAGGAAGGTATGCATTTATAGGGAAAGACAGCTGTCATGCGGAAGAATAAATATGGAGTTTGAAGTCTGATTGGAGTTTTATTCCTGTCTCTGTCTCTTAATAGCTATGAGATTTTGAACAAGTTTGTAAGTACTTTTGAGCCTCATTTTTTATGTATGCTAATAAAATTTGTTCCACAGAATTTTGCTCTAAATAATAGATGTGACAACAATGACAAAAGTGTTTTAAGCTAGATGAAGTTAAGATTTCTAGAATTATTTTGATATAAAAATGTCACTTTGACACAATTAAAATTTCAAGTTTAAAAAAATTAATCACTAAGTTAAATAATTTATCTCATCTCAATAATATGGAGCCACATACAAATACTCTATACACATGAATAGGAAGAAAACAAAAACCATCTGTATTTCTAGAATATTTTCTTTACAACAATCTATAACCCAACGAGAATTTGTTGGTTAGAAGGCATATAGTAATATACAAAGTATATACATATAGTAATATACAAAGAAAAAGAAGGCATCCAGGAATGAAATACCGAATCATTTTATGCTGATACTCATGCATTTTTATTAATGATTTTAAAATCAACATTTGAAATGAAACTGAAGATGTCATAAAACATTCATTATACTCCTCTTCTACTTCCCTGAAGTCCAAGAAAAATTTCACAAATTCTTGAAGAAATCAGATCCTGAGCAACTTTCCCTAGTTCATTCGTTCATTTATTTATTTATGCATTCTTCCAACAAATATTGATGTAATAATTGTTTTTTTTTTTCAGGCAAATGATAGATTCTAGATACGTGATTGTAAACTACACACACGTGTTCTCTCCCTGCATGGAGTTTATGCCAGAGTGGGGACACAAAATACATATAAGTGAACAATTTAACATATATAAAAATTCATTCACCGTAAGTGACAAAGGGGATAAAAATAGTGCAGATTTTGACAACAGCATCATGTGATCTACTTTAAAAGGAAAGTATGAAAGTTTTCTTCAACTAAGTGACTTCTAAGTCGAGTCATGAAGGCCAAGAAGTCAGTCCTATGAAAAGCTGAGAAAGAGCCTCCGCAAAGCCCCCGAGAGAGAGAAAATGTCTTGCTGCGCTTGAAGAGTCGGGAGAGCAACAGAGGGGGGGACAGGACAGGACGGTGCCTAGAAAGTCAGGATTGGGACCAAGCAGGACCTTGGCACGACCTCTATGGACAGTAACATGGAGATAGCTCAAACAGCTATTAGTAGAACTACCGTTTGATCCAGCAATCCCCCCGTTACTGGGCATCTACCCAAAGGAAAAAAGATGTTCTATTAAAAAAAAGGCATCTGCATTAGAATGTTTATAGCAGCACAATTCACAATTGCAAAGATGTGGAAACAACCCAAGTGCCCATCAGTACATGAATGGATCAATAAATGTGGTATATGTATACCATGGAGTTCTACTCAGTCACAAAAAACAATGGTGATCTAGCACCTCTTGTATTATCCTGGGTAGAGCTGGAGCCCATTCTACTAAACGAAGTATCCCAAGAATGAAGAAAACAAGCACCACATGTACTCACCATCAAATTGGTATTAACGGATCAACACTTAAGTGCACATATAGTAGTAACGTTCAATGAGTGTCGGGGCAGATGGGAGGGGGAGGGAGGGGATGGGTATATACACACGTAATGGGTGCAATGTGCACCGTCTGGGGGATGGGCACTCTTGTAGCTCTGACTTGGGTGGGGCAAAAGCAATATATGTAACCCAAATGTATGTACCCTCATAATATGCTGAAATAAATAAAAAAGACCTTGGGAGCCGTGGCAGGAATTTTTATGTTTTTTTGAGTGCAGAAGCTAGTGAAGACTCTTAAACAGAGGGTAAATGAATACATGTATGCCTTTAAAAAATGAGAATTTTTTTAAGTTGGAGGAGAGTAAAAGGGGAAGCAGAGAAATAGTAAGAAGCCTGCTTCAGGAGCCAGCGTTGCCTAGGTGACAGGTGATGGTGATGTGGACTAGCGTGGCAAAAGAAAGTAATAGCATCTGTCTATAGCACATTTTACTTTAAAAAGTAGAAATGGCAGTGGAAGAAAGTGAACTGGTTCACTTAAAATCCTTGACTTTTTTGAGGAAAAAAGAGATTTTTACTAACTTTTGCTGCTACCAGCACAAATATATTCATAGAAAACATATCTCTGGTCTAAAAAACCTTATCTTGGAACATTCTATTACTTCAAGGAAGTTATGCTGTTAAGATTGTCAAACATATTTTTTTACACATGTATTTAGCACTTTCTATGTGCCAGACACAGTGATGAATGTTTCCATATATGTTTTTATCTAATTTCCACAATACTATATCCATTTTTGAGCTAAGAAATGAGGAAAAAAATAAGAAACTTGTCTAATGTGATACCCCTCATTAGATTCAGAACTTAAACCTAGAATTGTGTCTCCCTGAAAACTCATGCTTTCTGACCAATTTACCAGCTATTTCCTTCCTTCCTTCCTTCCTTCCTTCCTTCCTTCCTTCCTTCCTTCCTTCCTTCCTTCCTTCCTTCCTTCCTTCCTTCCTTCCTTTTTCCCTATTCCAACTTAGCAATTATTTCTTTCCTTTTCTTTCTTTCTTTCATTCTTTTTTCCTTTTCTTTTTTCAAAAAACGGTATTGTTTTATTCCTAGTTTAATTTTTTACATTTACATTGTAGTTCATAAAAGGTAATTCATAAAATTACCTTCTGTGTTCTACAAATAATTTTAAAATTTCATTCTACCATTCTGAAACCCTAAAACACAAAGAGAAAATATTAACTATTAATTTGTCATAGTTTGTTTTCCATTACTATAACAGAATACCTCAGATTGAGTAATTTATCAAAAAAAAAAGACATCTATTTTGACTCACAATTCTGGAATCTGGAAGGCCAAGATGCATCTGGGCAGCTTCTGGTGAGGGATTTGTGCTGGGTTAGAACATGGCAGGAGAGATAGCAGGGCAAGAGGGCTGAGCCTGTTAGCTCAGGGCTCTCTTTCTTCTCTTAGAAAGCCACTAATACTCCACCCTCATGACCTCAGGTAATCCTAATTATCTCCCAAAGGTCATACTTTTCAAATACCCTGGTCAGATTCCCCACCTTCTTAATACAGTTACAATGGGGATTAAGTTTCTACAAGTTTCAGAGGGGACAAATATTCAAGTCATAGTATACTTTATGCTGAAATAATGCTAAACTGGTGTTTTCATCCCCAAACTCTAAGTGTCTACAAAGGCCAGCCTGGCTCTGCCCCAGCATGATGATAGAAACTTACTACTTGTTGGTAGCCAATATAATATATTTTAACTGATTCTTTGCCAAATATCCCTGTGTCTGCCCTACAAGTATTTCATGGTCTCAAATAAAAAGGCCCCCAAAGGAACCTTGTTGCTCTGATTTCTTTATGATAAATCTGTCCTCCAAACTGGTTGGAATACAAACAACTGGGTAGATAAAGAGTTAAGTAGTACAGAAACCGTATGAAGCCATTTTAATAGAATGGGGAATCACCTAAGATAGTGGTTATAGTATAAGCAAATTTTAATGAAAAGAAATATCCTTGACCAATATAGATCATGGCTGGTCAACCTTGACACTACTAACATTTGGACTGGATACTTCTTTGTCATGGGAGGCAGTCTAGTACATTGTAGGATGTTCAGCACTGTCCTTGGGGACTACTTACTTGATGCCAGTGGCAACACTCCCCTCCTCCATCCAGTTATTACAATCAATAATTTCTCCAGACGTTGCCTAGTTTCCTGGTGGTGGGGGAAATCAACCCTGGTTGAAAATCACTGATCTAGCGCATATGATTCTACTCAGAGAAAATACCATGGCTGCAAAAAGTCATAGCATCCCCAAGATATTCTCCAAATGCTGAACACTGGTTGGTGCTATAGAAATGCCTGAGAATTTCAAAAAGCACAGGGGAAGACGAGTAGATAATTACCAACCGAAGATTCTGTATGAGTTCTGGGAGAAAAAATTGAGAGAAGGTGACATTCCAGACAAAAGAGAAACAAATACCCAGGGTAAAGACACCAATTGTGAAGATGCTTATTTTTGTTTGGAGAAATGAATGTTGTTTTCAAAGTAAGAAAGAAATTTGATGACCTGCTATTGACTCAATATAAAAAGCCTTGCATGCCTAGGAGTTTATGTCATATTGTGAGGGTAGAAGACTAATAAGGACTAGTAAGGGTTTCTTACACTATGTTTGTAGAAGGAGATTCAGGCTTGCTGCTATGGAAACAATAATATGAAAGACAAAGTTAATAGATGTGATAAAAGTCTGCAGGAGAGGGTACTGAGAAAATAAAGACACAATAATCAATTCTACCTAAGAGAGGATGTAGGGGAGGAGTAAGATATGATTAGAAAAAGATCAATAGGTGAGATTCCAATAAAGGGATGTTGATACCTTAACTGAAAACAATGTCAACAATGTCAGGGGACACAGAGAGGACACTAGAGATGTAAGAGATATTTAAAGGCTATGATTAATGGGATTAGGCCACTAACTGAATCCCATGAAAAGGGTGGAAGTAAAGGATGCATTGAGGATAGATTTTAGGAAGAATGTACTGAGGAGAAGCTGAGGTCACAGGAAATAAAATTTGCCAGTCTCCTCAGAGAAAACCCAAATTTCCAAATGTTTTGTTAGAATAAATTCCAGTAAGGATTGGTTTTCTTAGAGCAAAGTTTGTAAGTGGATGGCCGTTAGGCTAAAGGTGACCTTCAGAGGGTTTTGTAGTTTTGTATTGCCAATGCATTTTTTTAGTATAAATTTATGGAGTACAAGTGTAATTCTGTTACACGGGTGGATTGTGTAGTGATGAAGCCAGGGCTTTTGTAGTAACCATCACCAGCATAATGTACGTTGTACCCATTAAGCAATTTCTCATCATTTGTCAGCCTCCCACACCCCCACCCTCGGAGTCTCCATTGTCTATCATTTCACACTCTGTGTCCATGTGCACCCATTTATGTAGCTTTCACTTATAAGTGAGAACATGTGATATTTGTCTTGGCAATACATTTAAGAAAAACAATATTCCTTTAAAATTAGAGAAAATAATTTTGTGAGCATTGAAAACTCATATAATATCTTGTAATAATCCAGATTTCTGAGCCTTCAGGTCATTGCTCTGGCTTAACTACAACAACAACAACAACAAAAAAACCTTAACTGAAGCTGAATACTGTAAGCTTTCTTCAGCTGGGCATATGGTTTCCATAATCCTCAGCACTCCTTGAGGCCTTTCGTCTGTGCTTCATTCATTGCCTGACTAGCTCCATGGGACTCCAAAAAACCCACCACTACAGAAATTAAACTAACACATCATAGAAAAAAATTGTCTCCAACTCAGAGAATAAAAGGTATGCAATATGCAAATGAAAGTTTGACTGAAGTCCTTCATTTGCATATCACTCCAGGTAAGCAATGTTTCAGGGAAAGAACAAGACTAGCTAGGAGAGAATTATAAGAACATCAAAAAGAAGCATGAAATCAGAAAATATGCACTCAGAAGAGAAGCTCTAAAATAACATTGTTGAAAGACAGTTATCTAGACTAATTCTGATCAAGTAGGCTTTCAAATTCTAGGCACAGAATATTAATTTTTAAAACAATTATTGGTTACTACTGTCAGTTATTTCTACAGCTGAAAATTTGCAATCACCAAATTATCATATAATTTACCTCGCCAGAAGTTTTACCATTTCTGCCCAACTATTTGTGCCACATCTATACTTATTTAAAAACCAGTCCCTTTTTAGCTGATTTCCTCCAGTACTGGAAAGAAAAGTGCTAAAAAGCAAGATCACTTTATCACTGAAAGGTCACTGTGGTGACATTCTTCTCCAATTTCTGAAAATCTAAACCACTTTGCACCCAGCTTGACCCAACAGCTGTAGCTCTTCTGCTCTCACTCCCTAATTTGTGTGCATTTGGCTTATATTCCTAGCTCTTTGGAGTGCTGATAATTATGCCTGTTTGGGAGGCTTAGAAGCTGTAAAAAATCTGGACCTTCTCACATTTCAGCACATGCAGACAAGGCTCAGACTCCAAATTGGAACTATACAACTTAAATGGGGCATGTAAGCCCGGAGACATCAACAGCAGCCTGCCAGCTTGAAGAGTCTTCTCCAAAGCCACTCACCATATGTTGGCTACAAATTGAAGACCCAACAGGCCAAGAAGTTACACAGGATTCAGATGGACTTCTGTTAACATATGTGGTTGGCATGAGGCAGGTGAAATGTTCACAGTTAGAATTTCATAATCCCAGTTCTAATGCAACTGTGATCTTGCCCTCATCATAGAAACACCTTAATAATCTGACAAATTAAAAATATCATAAAGTATAGTGACTATATGGTATTTTGAAAGGAAAGAAAAGTAAGAATAACAAAACCTGATAATAAAGTCAACTTATAAGAAATGCAGACAAGAAACAATGTTAGATATGTTTAAATAATGGTGAATATATACATTTACAAAATTGTTAAAGGCATAGAAAAAATATACAGATATATCAGGAAAGGGAATTATTATTTATCACTTATCAATAGCTAATAATGAATTTAGAACTGGGGCTGAATACATAGAGAAATTTAAAATCTGTCTCTTTCTAGACTTATGACCAAATTGAAAACCTGAAATGTGGTTTATTTTTTTAAGTTGTTATTTCAGCATATTATGGGGGGACAAATGTTTAGGTTACATATATTGTCTTTTCCCTGTGTGAGTCAGAGCTTTAAGCGTATCCATCCCCCAGACGGTGCTCACTGCACCCACTAGGTGTGAATATGCCATCCCCTCCTCCCCCTCTCATCTGCCTGACACCCGATGAATGTTACTACTATACGTGCACTTAAGTGTTGATCCGTTAATACCAATTTGATGGTGAGTACATGTGGTGCTTGTTTTTTCATTCTTGTGATACTTCACTGAGTAGAATGGGCTCCAGCTCTACCAGTATAATACAAGAAGTGCTATATCACCATTGTTTTTTGTGGCTGAGTAGAACTCCGTGGTCTACATACACCACATTTTATTAATCCACTCATGTACTGATGGGCACTTGGGTTGTTTCCACATCTTTGCAATTGTGAATTGTGCTGCTATAAACATTCTAGTGCAGATATTTTCTCTATAGAATGTCTTTTGTTCCTTTAGGTAGATGCCAGTGATGGGATAGCTGGATCAAATGGTAGTTCTACCTTGAGTTAAGCAAGTACTTGGCAAATAATAGGCTCTTGACAGATATTAGGTTATTCACAGAATTAAATTTACATTTATAAACATATTCTTCTTCACTTTATTATGCTACTTAATTATAATAGCAATTGTATAATTACATCAATCAAAAATTTTAGTGGTCTCAAAATAGTATGAATGACAAGACAATGATTACCATCCCAGTTCGTACTCTATTTCAAAAAGATTAATGTTTCTTACAATTCCCTCTCTATTAAGCAAAATAATGTTTTTCATTTTATTGGCTAAAAGTCACAACACATTTTTGTTTGTTTCCTAAAAGTAAAATATGTTCTCAAAGAAATGTCTGAATTATAATATGTTTGATATTACAGAGATATAGATAGACAGATGGAAAGAATGAATTTTAAAAGCTCTGGGAGTTTGGGTCTTAAACATCAGCTGCCTGCTCTCCTTAGCTTGGCACCATATGCATACAATAAAATATCTCTTTCTGCAACTGCAACTCTCAGTGTCAGTGCCTGGCTTTGCTGCTCTGGGTGAGTGGACCTCAGTATGGTTCAGTAACAATTTATTGGTGACCCTAGATGGGGATGAAAGTCCCAAGGGAGCGTCTTGCCCGTGGCCCATCTTCCTGGCCACAGCCACGCTTGGACCCAGACCAGCAGCTACCTGAGACATTTTACTCAGGGACAGATTCCTGTGTTTGGCTGCTGACCAGGCATCCCTGGCCCATGACACTTTGGTCTTGCAGCATCAGAAACAGGCACTTGGCTTTGAAGATGTCTTAGGTAAATGCTGGAATCTTATCATTCTGACATTTAGCTGGTTATTTTAAAGATATTTCTGAATTTCCTCTAGGCTCATTTGTATGTCTTTATCAAATTGACTAGATACTTGCTTAAGTTGTTTGTGAGCTTATTAAGTCATAAAATGTGGTTTCTGTTAAATAGAAAATATTTTTTTCTATTTTAGAGGTTTTGAAAGTTGTTTGAAATTTAAAAAAATGATAAAGCTAAATAGATATAAAAAGTTAAGAAAAAGAACAAAATTAAGAGGCTCTAAAAGGGTTTATTAATAAAAATACTTTATTTTGTGTGATCGAAGCTGACTAACATTGGATACATCTATTTAAGGTTTCATTCACCTTTGGAGTAAACTACACAAAAAAAAAAAGAAGAGGAGAGAGATGAACAGGCAGATTCAGACTGCCTCACGGTGGCCTCATGTTAGGTCTTATGACTGTTTCCAAACTGAGTCTCCCATCTCTCAAAAAGTAATTGTTTTTGCTTTTTGAAATCTTTGAATTATCACTTTGGCCAAATAATAACTATTACTTTATGATGAACTGTGATCCTATTTTAAGCAAATGCTTTAAACCCTTGATATTTGACAAGCCTTCCAAAATGAAAATTAAAGCTCTAAATTCAGTCTTTTTTTTTACCTCAAACTAAATATTTTAGGTACGTAGGGCCCTTAGAAATCTAAGAGAGACATGCTAGGCCTTTTTGGATGTTAATATTACACACGAAGCATTGTCAAATATGAAGTGGTGTTTAACTTTTTGGGGGGTTATCCTTACACAAGTGTGTTCCAAAATTGTATGAAACTCCTAAAATTCTGATAATCTTGGTATATGTTATCAGGAATAATTATGATTATTATGTTACATATTATGCCATATAAATAACTACATTTCCTTGTCAATTGTGTCTTTAACCATGGCTATACTAAGAATTTTGTCATACATAGGCAATTATTGTTTTACTTTGATTCTCCTAATAAAGCCATTTATAATCAGCTATAGTCCAAAATTTGCTTCTCCTTTAAGAAAATGCTTGGAAAGGACTGTGGCAAGTGTTCACAATTACAGGTTTCTAACAATTTTGTAGATTATACAGTTGGACTAGAAAGAAAAAATATTCCAAAACTCTAAATAAAAATCCAATGAGTTCATGAGGATTGCTAACACAACTGCAAGCAGAACAAGAGTTAATGGCATGGGACTTAACTAACAGAGAAATGAACTATTTTTTTTTTCTTTACTGTTTTGTTTGAAACATTGCTGAGTCTTTTTGTCATAGTTGTTGTTTTCCAGAGTCAAGAAAACTTTTATCCTTTGAGCTTTTTGTAGCTTACAACAAACTGGGCAAAGTATACATTTGTGAGCAAAATCTGAAGTATTTATTTTTCTCTCTGATTCCTCCAGACACTGTAAACTATTTATGAGTATACTTAATTTATGGCAATATGGTTATTTGCATAAGTTCAATGAGAATATGTTTTCTTTTGTAACAGGACACAATTGGAGACACTAGTTATATCACCTAGGCTTTGACAGGAATGGCATCTTTCCAGATATGTCTAGACTGCTTTGAAGAATTGTAGTTGACTTTACAGAGCTGATAAAAAGCCCTTTGGAAAGAATGGCCTGGTACCTTGTCTTTGCTGTTCCTTTACAAGGTTCCTGACCTGGGGTAAGTAAAGAATATCACTTCCTGATGGGTCCAGGGACCTCAAGTTATTTTGGTATGGTGAGAAGAAAGCAAATCACCCAATTCATACAGGTATTTCAGACAGTCTGATTACAAACCCTTGGCTTGGCCAGCCTTGAGGCTTTTAAAAGTATAATCTGAAATTCCTTATAAAAGTTTCCAGCAAAGCTAATCTAAAAAGGGCCTATATAGCCAATAACTATTCTTGTGGCACTTATACAAATAATCATGCCAAATAAAATGATTATTTGGCATATAAAATGATTATTTATATTTTGCAAATAAATTTGTCTTACTCTGACTTATCCTTGATGTAAATGGGAAATTGAAGAGGCAAAATTATGTTTCAAAAAATAAAACTATAGTGTAACTGTTATTAGATTCTAGCCTTGTTCATTATTTTTTTAGTTTGTTTATAATTTGAACTGAATCCTAAATCCTTTCCTGACTACAAGTATCCAAGTTAATGTTTCCAAGTTTTTGTTTCATTTCTCTGACACGGCCTCAATAGAATGGCTACTACCTTTTTCCTGAGGCCCTACAAGCTAAAGCTCATACCTTGTGATACTTTGAGTGTAACATCTAGACACACCACTGACTTCCCCTCAACTCTAATGAAACTAAGTTAAGATCAAGTTCATCCTCATTGGATGGAACCATATGAGATACTACCAGTAAACTTAATTCATTGACTCAGATTGTGTCAGATAGTAGGATAGCCTTAGATTACATCTTAGCTGAGCAGGGACGAGTACCACATGCAGTACTTACATAAACGTATCTACAGAGGTACAATCCCATCTAGAAAACCTAGAAAAATTATACTGGTTGTAAGTCTTTCCATCTGTCCCCAAGGACTGGTTCTTTCTTTATATTCTTAGATTCCACATGGTATACAGTCCATTTGTTCTATGTTGCTCCAAATATGTATTAAAATGTTGTAATAAAGTAATTACAAACAACTAGTATAATTGTAGTTCAGATCTATGGTGCCAAGCCTGGGATTTATGAATATCTCACACTCCATGCTAGAAAATTTCTCTCCTCATATCCTAGTCCACAATCTTTGCTTCAATTTGTCAGAAAGTAGCCAGAGTTGTTTGCTTTCCTGTATGCCTCAGGACTGAGGAGTGACAAAGGACCGGGGGACTGCAATGGAGCAGGTACTCTTCTTAGAGGGCTTCTAGACCATAAGAAAGAAATAAGAAGAAATAATCTTGAGTTCCTTCATGGGAAATTTCAGGCATCTAGCTTGCCTTGAAAAATAAATAAGCAGCCATCAGCAAGAAAGAAGTAAAACAAGAGTCCTCTAAGCAAGCCAGAGTCATAAATGGAAGGTAGTTAGTTCAGTGACCCATACAGGAATGGGTTCTGAAAAGTAGAGACTTGAATAGAGAGCTCTTACCAGGCTCTGAGGAACATTGGTAACCAAGATCCTGAGCCTAGAAAATATCTACACCAGAAAGCTGAATTCCAAAAGGTTGAAAATGATTTATAAACACCAAATCTTTAGAGGACAAAAGAAGCAATTTATTTTAGAATCATAACATCCAGAATTTGAAGACAAGTAGGGAGTAAAGTTTAGGCTGCTTAGGAATTAATACACATCAATTACTTGTTCTATTTATAACTTCGTCAGGTTTGAGAACTGCCCTCTATTCTTGGTGTGCTCTTGCCTAAGAATGACAAGACATACCGTTAGCAAGGAAAGCAGGAGACAAAGTTTATTGAGCAAAAGCAGGATAAGTTTGCTACAGACAGAATGGAGCCCTGTTGCTACATACAGGAGGCCCTGTCTATTAACTAATGTTTCATTTTGTGTTGTCTGGGTTAACCCTCCCAGGCAGGCATGGCTTATGCATCACCTTGATGTACAGCTGTTAGTTATGTAACCTAAGTCTTACTGCTCACGTGGATTTCCTGTTAGTCTCTCCGAAAGCCCCCTGGGTAGGAGGATGGGGGGGTGCAATGCAAATTTATGCTAATGACATGATAAAAGCCTGAGGTTACTTTTGGTCATCTTTCAGACTCTGCACTGTTTGGCTTTCTAGGAATTCCTTCTTCCAGGAATCCCCTGCCGCTTTTGAGGTTAGCATGCTGTGCTCTGTTTGGCAGGGCACTCCCTCTTGCTGTGGTTGTATGAAGCAGGGCACTTGTCCCCCATCCCTGGGGGACAGCCAGAGGCCCCTTCACTATCCATCTAACAACCTGAATGAAGAAGTTAGAGAGGCCTTTTACTATCTCCCTATCATAAATCACAGCCCCCCTCTTCCACGTCCATACCCTCAAACTTCTTTTTCATGTTTCTTGTTTTTGTTTTTTCTTCACACCATTTATAATATATTCTATATGTTATTTATATTGCTTAGGAAAGAATACTACAAGGAATGTCCAGTCTAAAAGGTGCAGGCTCTTTTTAAGTGCTACAAAGAGGTAGAAAGGAGCAGAAATTGCTACAGCATATAGAAGATAAATTCTGAGATCCATAATTCTCTACAAGGGAAAGAGGAGGAGAAGAAAAGAGAGGAGAGGCTTCATTACAGTGGTGGAAAGTTCCTTTTTGCCAGATATGGTACCTCCGTGTAATATAAAAAAAAAAAAAAAAAAAAGAAAGAAACCTCAACAACAGCAACAACAACAATTTTTAGGGAACTTAATAAATTCACTCATGCTTGGTATGAATTAATTTCTTCTGTGATTCCTAAAGAACTGATTTCACATTGTTGGATGGAAGTAGCACTCAAAGACTGCATGTAGAGTACAAAACGTAGACACAGCCCTGAAAATATAGATCATGTAAGACAGATATTGGGGAGAGTGTCTTCTGGAGGTATTGAATAAAAAACACACTTCTCCCTTTAACATTTTTAGTGAAATACAAAATATCTTAAATGCTAATGCCCAAAACATATATTTGTTTTCATTTATCCACATGACATAGATTTTAAATTTCTGATTTAGTAACACATACTTTCTTTTCAAGTTTTTCTAAAATGGAAGAAAATATAAAACTATTGTTAAGAATATGGTGGTTTTGAAACCTTTAAGTTAGCTTTTCCAAACACAATTACTCATCAAATGAAGTACATATGGTCTTTGACTTACATGGGTTTATGTCTTGATAAAACTATTATCAGTCAAAAATATTGTAAGTCAGACACACATTCGATACCCCAATAAACCCATCCTAAAGTCAGAAAATCGTAAGTTGAACATTAATTAATTGGGGACTGTTTGTACTTGGAGAACAAATTTCCTTGTTTTATTAAATAGTAGTAGTGAATTTAAATGATATACAAAAGCAGCCACAGCTGAAAAAGCGAATTTTAAATGACATTATTTTGATGAATTTTAAAGTTTTTAAATTTTTCTAATGTATAGTTATTGTTAATAATATGCAAATGAGTCGAAATAAGTCTCAAAAATCTTGATCTTTTATATTATGAAATATTTCTATAATAGAGAAAAGTACAAAGATGTTATTACCATCCAGTATAAAGATTAAACTATCATCCAATTTGAGAAAACTTTTGCTATAATATGTACACATCTTTTTGAAGAAAATGAAAAGATTCAATCCCTAGTTCTGTTCCTACCTCTTTTTCCAAAATAACTGGCTATTCTTGAATATTTACCCATACCTGTAAGTATCAGGAATGTCTTATCAATTTATTTATGAAATGAATTGAACTACTATGACATGAAATGAATTGGACTACTATGACATTGCCATCGCCATAATATTGATGCCTTGAGCATGTATAGCTTTTCTTATTTAGGTCCACTTTTATTTCTTTTATGAAAATGTCATACTTTTCTCCAAAAAGTTTTAAATATATTATTTGTTATTTATAGATGATTTTTTGGTTTGTTTGGTTTAGTTTTGGCTGGTTTTGGTTTGTTTTTTATTTGTATGTTTTGTTATTATCATTTATTTCTAATAATTTATTTTAAGTTTTTATTTCTTTATATACTTTCTGGCTTTTATTCCTTCCTTGAAATTTACTGATGATTTGTTATTCATTTTTAAAAGATATACACTCCTATAATATTCTTTTAGCAGCAACCCTTTAATTTTTAACATGCATGCTTGATTTCACAAAGTCATAATGTAACCAATATCTCTATCTCCCTTTGAAAAAATATAGAAATATTAGAATGTTTCAACACAATTTCCTTTCTTCCTTCCTGCTATGTTTTCTGGAATTTTGGGTCATTATCTTTCAAATTCAATAAGACTTTTTATATTTATTCAGTCAAAAATTAACTATATTTTCCAAAATTGTATCAATTTTTGTTTTGCTAAGGTTCCTACTTGCATCTCTACACTTCCTCCTATATTAATACACTTTAGTAATTTATTTGGCAAAAAATCATGAATAATACTCAGCCACTCTTTAATTGAAAATGCTTAAATCACCCTCATTCTTCAATGATAAGCAATCTGGGAATAGAAATCTAGTTCAATACAACATTTTGGTGAGAATTCTACTGCCAAACTAATTAGACTATTTTATACATAACACACGTATTATCTCCAGTTACTGATAAGATTTTCTCTTTGTCTTTGGTAATTTACATCTTATTTTATTTTATTTTTAAACAATACTTTGTGTAAGACTCAGCATCAATCTCTCATATGAAAACTCATGTTCTTTCTTCCAGTCTAGAAAATTACAAACAATTATAACTTTTTATAATGCCTCTTTCCCCTTCTATCCTTCTGGCATTCTTAATAAATCCGTTTCTTCTAGGTTCCCAGCTTTACACAAGGAGTTCAATTTAAACTGCCTTGCTTGAGCATGAGATAGCTTCTCGGGCCCCAGCCATTGTGAAACTTGCTTTCAAATCATGTATCACAGATCTAATACACTGCTCTCATGTGAGCTCCTTCTTCTTTTTTCATTATTTTGTTTTCAGATAGTTTCATATTTAAAATTAAAATATTTTAGCCTTTACTGCATTTCTGTATATTTCTGGTGAGAATAAGGCCACATATAGTCAACTCCTTTTGCCATATAAAATATTTATTCATGTTTTTCTTTAAAATGTGAATTTCCAAAAAAATATAAAATATTTAGATTTCTTTCAAATGAAAAAGTAAGTTAAAACAAAAGCATATAAAGTTTGTCAACACATTAATATTATTTCTGGCCATGCACCTTATTTTCAGCTCAGTTTAAGCTTAGAGATTTGTTGTTTTTTCTCTCCAGTATCCTCAGCAGTTTGACTGTATCTTTTTCTCTTTAAATACCCTTTAACTCAACTGTTTAAGGACAAGGCAACTTCTTAAAATTCTGCCTAGGTTCTCAGGAAATGTCATTCATTTGGCAGGGCTCCCAATGTGTAGCTCAGGTTGATCTCCTGTACAGTCCCCAAAACAGCCAGGCCTGACACCAGGAAGCTCTTTCGATGACAGGCATTCATTTATCTGATCTTATTCTGAACTTAGAGAATACACTCAGAAAAAAATTTACTTCGAGAGGCATATTTTAACTTCTTTGCAACTAATTAATATTTCTTCTTTAAAAGTTGTTTTATGCAATAGAATGCTTTTAAGGGGATTCCTTTTCTTTATAGTTTAGTGGGATCCCTGAAATATCCCAACGTAAAAGACTTTAAAACATTTTTGGCAGTGTTCTTGTTTTAGAATTGGCATCTGCCTTTGTTTAATTGGAATGTGGAACTTAAAGTTCATTCATTTAATTTCCATTAAGAAAAAAAAAGACAAAAGTAAAAATGACATAGTGTACATTTTAATGATAGGATTTTCCATAGAAACATTCTGGTAACTTTTTAATTTTTACATGAAGAGTTTTTCAAACCAAATCAAAATTATACAATTATGGATTGTAAAAGATGTGTTGTGGCTATGTTAATCTATATGATATTATAATCTTATTTTGTTTATATATTTTAGTTTACTACAAAATCTTACCTTATATAAGAAAAGCGTTACTTTAAAAGCATGGGCTCTGGAGTCAGATAGCCTAGGTTCAAATCCTGGATCTGCCATTTACTACCAGTGAAAATGTGAGCAAGTTACTTAACTATTCTATGCCTCCTTATCCTCAATTTGTAAGGAGAAAAATAGCACTTGCCTCTTAGACCAGTTATGAAGAATCAATAAATCAATCCAAATACAATATTTGGAATTGTGATTGGTGCTCGGTGAGTACACACTAACTGTTCATTCTTGGTTTGTGATAGTTTTCCTAGGCTTCATTCATCCACAAAATCTATAGTTTCAACGAATATTGCTTTATTCAATTAATCTCCTTTTGCAAAGTCAAATTTCAGTTTACAGAAAGGTTATTTTATATTTGGAGTTTAATTTTTCCTATTTTAAAAAT